>PVKH010024723.1:0-13570 GCA_004027955.1 Chaetophractus vellerosus
TTTATTTTGGTTTTGATTTTTTTTTAATTTTATTTTTTTTACAAATTTAATGGTTAGAAGAGACAATTGACAGATTCACAGTCTCTTTTTGCCACCTAATCAGTGCATGTAAGAAGATTTTGTTGTTGTTTTAAATCTAGAATATGTAGTTGTTTTCAGAAGAAAGGGTCAGTAGTCAAGGTACCATACTATCAGAAGTGTTCCCACGTGGTTGGACTAGATCAGTGATTCCTAACTTTTTGGGGACATGGATTCTAACGGACACTTTGGTGCCCTGCCCAGATCCCCTTGGGTTCCTTTTACCAACTCTGTGTGCCCATCCCTTCTTTATGCTTTGCTCAAGGATTACCCTTGAGCATGGAGCCTCCTTGTCCCTTACAAGAGCTGGAAGTGCTTGGGAGTTTATGTCCTCCCTCCCCCACACCCACCCATAGGACACCTTGGCCATCTACTCTTTATCAGAACTTTAATGCCAGCTAGAATAAGAGACTACCGCCATTACAATTTTCTGGGAGTGACAGTACATGTCCAAGTATACAATCTGATTTAATTTTCATAAATATTTCTAAATTCCATTGGATAAATCCTGTTTCTACTTTGCTAGAATGTTTAGTTGTTTAAATCTCCAAGTCCATTTGTTAAGATGTTTTCTTCTGGCACGTATGTATGTGTGTGTGCATATATAAGAGTCTAAAATGAAGGTGGCTTATTTCATAATTTTTCCTTATTTTCTGAAAGAGAAATAACTGCTACTAATGGTATTCTATTGCATCAAGTAATCTCTTCTTGTTGTTGTTTTACTTCCATAAATGCATTAGATACAGCCACTCAAAAGAAATTTAATAAGCAGGTACTGTTGATCACATCCTTGTTTGTTTGGGTAGGAGGTATCTTTCCTTTTAATAAAAGCATATTCTCATAAGTAAGGTGTTTAGTCCATTTTAAAAATTGTCCATTTGAGTAATTATCAGGAGTCATGAACGGCAATATCATTTTCCTTAACATTTCAGATCAATGTGATTTTAGTAGTTCCACTTGGGAATCCAGACTGGTCATTTCAGTGTTGGCTTTTCTAAAATCATGCTATGTGCATTTCTTTGATTTCCTTGAATGTAAAACAAAGCTGGAGAAGTGAGGTTGCCTGTCAAAGAAGTGAGGTGGCAAGGGAACACACAGATTTCAAATGACAGAAACAAAGGGAAGAGAGCTGAAGAGGTGCCCATATTCATATCCTTACTGTCAATTTGGCTTTCCTCCTTCTAAACCTGTAAAGGAGATGTAGCTTTGACGTTTTTGCTTCACAATGATTTTAAATAAAGTTTCTTTTTTCTAAGTTTTGACCACATGTTGTAAGTAAAAAAATATTTACCAGTACTCTGAAATTCCTGTCAATAACAATTATCAAGCACCCAAGTTAATAAATTTCTATGTGTATACACTTGGCAGGGGCAAGCAGTAGAAGCAAATACCTTAGCTATACTTCTTAAAGAACTATCAGCTTGTCAAGCAAACAGGTCAACTACATAAATAAACAAACCTGACTATGGTATATCTCACTTTTTACAAGAGACAGTCTTAACTTATAAAGTTTAATTTTCAAATGTGGAATAACAATTTATGCACATCATAAACTTGCTATTTATGCAATGTCATGATGAAATGGAATTTCTATCCATTTTGCAAGTCTGATTGCACATGCTGACTTTTTTTTAACTGAACAAATGACAAACACATCTGCCAAATGTGTAGGAAAAAAAAGAATTCTGAAACATACAGCACTAGTGCTTGCAGGGAGGTAGAAACCTGGAAGAGAAGCCTTTCAGAGGAAGGTGAGTCTCAAGAAGAGCTGTGGAGGAAAACAAGGATATGTTTAGATATGTTAGAAAGTAGAAAGGTAGTCTCAGATTATGCATGGTGGGTTTGTATATTGAGGTTGAGGGGAACAAAGGGAAATTATGTAGTGGTTTGTAATTATAAGTGAACCAAAGCTTTGCAGTTCATGATCAAAAGCCTGCAATGTTATGGGTAACCAAGAATCACATCAAATTCTCTTCATGGTAGTAATATGATCCCAGCCATACTAAAGGAAGACAACTCTTTCGGCTGCTTTCATGATGGGCAACATAAAAAGTGGTTATCAGGGAGGCAACCAAAGGGGTAAGGTGGGAGGTTGTGCAGAGCCAGTCAACCATGAGCCGGTTCTGTCATCTCTGCCATCAGAATCAACTCCAGGTCAACTTCTCTTCTTTTCACTATCCCTTCACTGCCACTCTAGTATAAGCCGTCACCTCACTCTTGGACGACTGGAACAGCCTCCCACCCAGTCTCCCTGATAACTTCTCTTGCATGCCTGTGATCTGTTCTCCACACCAGAGTGATCTTCATGAAAAGAAAATCAGATAAGATCACTTTGCTCAGAATCCTCCAATAAGGCCAGTAGAACCAGAAAATCTGTATGACTCTATCACCTGATCTGTTTGCTCACTCACCCTACTTCAGCCACACAACCCCTTTCTTGCTATTCTTCAGATACCTCAAGCCTGTTTCCCTGCCTTGGTCCTACCTTCTCTCTTTTCTCTGGGTCTTTAAACTGCTTGCACCTTTGCTTCCTCAGGTCTCTTCTTGAGAGAGAGGAAGACCCTAACCCAAACAGCCCCTATTCCCCACCCCCAAATCCTGCTCCATTCCTTCTCAGAGTACTTATCATTACCGCCACCCCCACCCCCAAAAAACAAAAAAAAAACATAAATATTTGTTGCTTATTATGTTTCCCCAGCAGAACGGTAAGGGTCTTGTCTGTCTTGATCACCAGGGTTTCCAGGGTCTAGAATAAGGCTACACATAGTAGGTGATCAGTAACCATTTGGTGAATGGCTGAATGAATAGTATAACAGATTCAAAGACACTGAGTGTCTTGCAGAGCCTCTATTTACTCATAGACAATAGGTTCATCATGTCTAAACTATTTGCTTCAGTAAGATTTGATATTGTTCTTTCTCTTGAACATAAGGTCCTTGCTAATTTTAGCGCTCTATCTAAACTGGTCAGCCTTGCAATTGGTCTTTTAAAGATGTCCACATGTTTCTAATTTTATCTGTAATCACTAATGTCTTTACCAGTGTTTACCGGTCCACAAAAGTTAAAGTTTAAATTTGTTATTTTTTTCCCCCATGATTTCTATCATTTCCAGATTCCTTTCAAATTTCTTTAGAATGTCTACTTTTATGTTCTCAAAAACTAAGAGCTCCTTTTAGAAAGTGGTAAAAGAAGGGGATTAAGCTTAAGCATCAATTGAACCTAAAGGTCATAAGAAAAAAAAAAAGATCCTACCTTTTACAGACTTAACATTTAGTAATTTGCCAGCTTATCAAGTCCCTGACAAGATTCAATTTCCTGTTTGATTAAGGTGTCACTTTATTACATTTAAAGTTCATTCCAAAATTGGTAATACCTATTTCTTGAAATAAGAACAACCTTCAGGAAAGAGATTTTTTAAAAATCACAACGTAAACAGAGAAGTGTGTATTTTAAAGTTGCAGTGTTTGCAATTGCCTATAATGTTTATAACTTAAGAGGACTGTAAATCAGAATGCAGGTTAATGCCACCTCTTCCAGGAAGCCTTCCCCATGGGCTCTGGTCTAATTTGACAGTGCCCTCTACCCTGTAGCTCTTGGTACAGACAACACTTAGTGCTCCAACGTGCTTTGTATTCTCTCTGTTCTAATGGCTTTACATGTAATGTCTCTCCAAAAAGATTAACTTCCTGCTAATAGAAACCACATCAGAGTCCAGGTCTTGTGCATTTATATCTCAAAGTATATTTAGAAGGTACTCAGTAAACACCTGGTTGAATGGAAAAGCATAGTACTTGAATGGTACAGTGTTTCTATAGCAATTTTGAGGAAATTATCAAAGAATCATTTTAATCATTAAAGAGTAAAACTCACAGGAATACATGGTAAAATCACATGCTTTCCCATGTGTTAACCTATCATTCTTAAATCTCTAAGGGGAAAATAATCTACTTGTTGCAATATGACTTAATGTAGCTGGCTTTTCTCTAGCAAAAGTGGAACACAGGTTTGGATTTTAGACATTACTTATGACTATGCAATGTATGTTCTCTCCATCTGCATTCAATATTTATTCTGACTTTTCTCTTTTAAAAATAAAAGGTCTGTGCTAGGGCGTATGGGCAAAGATTGATCATTGCTTAGCTGAGCAGATGCTACAGCATGCTATGTTAGAGGGGCAGAAAGGGATTACCATAAAATCTACTAGGCTTCTGAGCCTAGTAATTAATTCTGAGAATTAATGAAGAATGTGCTAGGATAGAGAAAGTGTTAGAGAGAAAATGCAAAGAGAATTCAGCTTAGATTTAATTTGGATTTTCTGGCTTTCTTAAGTTATGGGTTCACTTCAACACATGTAAGTGGTTTTCATATCGACCTCCAAAGATACCATCTCCAAAGCACCAGCGTTTTCCCTGTCAGCCCAGAAATGCCTATCACTGGCAGGCAGTCAGAGCAGCAAGGTGAAGGGCGTGTGGATAAAAGAGAGGGAGGTGGACAGGAGGAAAGAAAGGAGGGAGGGTGGGAGGGAAGAAGGAAATAAGCCTGCCTACTTATCCAGGGGTAGTGAAGTATGACCTCTTAGAGCCAGAATGCCTGGGTTTGAGTCCTCATCCGCTCTTTACTAGCTCTTTGTCTTACACAGGTTACTTTATTTCTTGTGCCTTAATTTTCTCATTTGCAAAATGGGGATTCTATTAGTGTCTATCTCAAAATGTATGTATGAGGATTGTATGCATTAATACCTGTGAAGCATTTAGAGTTGTTAGGAGTTGGCTACAGCTATATTATTGTAGATGGAGGTGATGAGTTAAAGTGAAAGACGGGAAACCTGGGTAACGATTCCACCTTGGGCCACCGCATTGGCTGCTTCACCAGATGTTCTCCTGTCAGCCTCATAAATAATAAATCGAGCTTGAAGACTGAGGGCTCTTCATGACTGGGCATGATATAGGGAGGTAAAGGACAATGAGAATGACTGCCCTGTTGTGACAGATTTAAAGTGAAAAATAAAAGAAATGCCACTTGCTTCAGTGAAGCTTGGGAAAGGAGTTGGTGGGTTACTTGATCTAATTTATTGGATAATTCTCTCATTCCTTTTGTCTGAGAAGTAACAGACGGGCTGTCCAGTAGGCATAATAACACATAATCTTATAAAGCTTTTGGATTAACTCATCCAGTAACTAGTGTTGGAACACTAGATCCAGAAGAGTTGCTAATCCCATTCCACTCCCAACCCTCATTTCTTACTCTGAGTCTCAGTGTCCCCTGTCTTGGAGAGCATTTCTAAGAGGTAGGGACTCAGCCGAGCATATCAGTGCTTAGTGTGGGCGTAAAGATTGTGATTAGAAAGGGGTGAGATGAGGAGGAGGTGGGAATGAACTAGGGTTATGGTGAGCGGACATCCTGGAACAGCCCAGCCCCGCCCGGCCAACTGAAACCTTCAGAAGTTCCTGCTAACCTGGGAAAGTAAGGAGGAAGTTGGTGTTATGATTGTACTTCAACACAGTCATCCAAAAGCATTACGTTCTCTCATGGATTTCTTTCTTGGCTACCTTAATTCAGAGAATGTAAACAGGAAGTCCTTGACATATGGTATAAGTGAGTTTAGATATATGCTAAGATTAATAGTATACCCAACTCGAAATCCAGTGGAGCCTCATACTTAATTTTTATAGTAACCATTAAATATACTTTCCCTTGTAAATAACAGAACCCCTAACAAACACACAGAGGTTTTTATGTTTTGCTCACTGCCATATATCCCCTATATGCTATACAGGTAGAACAGACTCTGGCACTTAGAAGATCCTTGACAAATATTTATTGAATGAATTCAGTATACAAATTTTAGTTACTATTTTAATTTTACTCTTTAAAGCAATTTTACCAATTGTGAGGATGCCATTTAAAATTTTAAAATATACCTGAGGTCCTTTCTAACCTCCAGATAAAATATGCTTTTCATCCCAGATATAGCAAAGCTCACTATCTAATTTTTTCCTCCTCTATATGTTGATACCATAATGGGATATCTGACAAATCAACTGAAAGAAAATACTATGGTGCCTTTAATCATATAGGTTTGTGGGTCCTGCTCTATAAAAGTAGAGGAAGACTTTTTGGTGTAAAGGGTTGGTGGAAGAGGGCAGGTAAAGGGATGTTAACACATATAGCTGAGGCCAAACTCTTATAGATGTCATACTTAGAGGTTATCTGCTTACACGTGGATGCCAAAAGCTCTGTGGGAGGCATGAATCCTTGATTTCTAATATTGCATTCCTTCTGGAAAATTCCGTGTGTTGCATACTATCTTTAGGAGGACTCTCATTTGTATGCATATGTGCCAATCTATATATGTGCCCATATATAGCTCACTTTTCTAACATTGGCTAATTAGCCTCAGGACCAACTATTATTGCTGATCAACACAGTTATATGACTTAGTGCCTATTTTGTCACCTTTTCAGATGAAGGCTAGGTACCTCAATGTATATGTATTCTTATGTATAGAAAGGAATAAATTCTTTCTCTTATGCTTTAACTGTGCATCAATTCAATAAACAATAATTTCAGCAAAAGTTTTGAAACTCTAAATAGTATAAAATCTACTTCTGGAAAATTACATACTACCCTTAGTTACAAAAACAAGCGCACACTCAAATGATTTTAAATTGGCTATATTTTTAGCCTTTAGATGCATTAAAATGAAAAATAATGCTCTCCGGAGGATGTAAAGATGGTCGTAATAGATATTACCTGTATTTCACATAGCCCCCATTATTTCCCAGCTTCATATCACATCTTCACTCATGCTTCACTTCCTCCTCTCTCAGAACTGAAATTTATTTGTTTCTTTTCTCAAATCTACCTTAGAGTTTATCTTGTCCCAATTAAGCTCTGTATTTGCCTGTTGTTTTTTTCTCTTCATTTCCCTACAGTCCCACACCTCAGATTTGCCTGTCACCCCATTCTAAAAACAAAGGTGCTTAATTAAGATGAAGCATCTGTCTTTCAGGTAGGACTTCAGCTTGTTGCAAGCCAGGTTTATGTATCAGAAGTTAGCGTAGCCAGTGCAGCACAGCATATCTTTTTTTAAGATGCCGTTTGCTTACAGTTTTATAGATTTCTGGAAAGATGTTCAACAGTAATAGTAAATAGGGTGACTTTTTCTTTTTCTGTGTACTTTTCTATATTTGAATGTGTTGTAAATAGTGTGTATTGTTTTTTACAAAGACCACAGATATGTGTGTGTATGTGTGTATCTTTTTTGTTTTGTTTTGTTTTGTTTTAATTAACTTTGTTCAAAGCAAAGGCTGGAAAACTTTGCAGGAAATAATTGTAACTTGTTTTCAGGTTTTTAGTGAAAATCTGCCCTGTCCTTACCACCTGACATTTAAATGTTATCATCTCAAGATGATTTGTTTCCTAAGTTTTTGTATTCTTGGTAATCTTTGTTATTAGACTGCACACACACACACACACACACACAAAACCTCCAAATCAAAAATACTCTCTAACACTTAAAACATGGCATATAATCATAATCTGTAATAATTCTTATGTAATATTCTCAATCACTCATATTTTCTGGGTCCCATTTGAAGCCACAAGGAATTTAGTTTAAAATCAGTCATTTTTTTTTTAAAAAAAAAACACTTCCTTAGTAACTAAGGATTGCTTTAGGTTTCCTCTCAGTCAGAACCTAGCAATTTCGTTTTATACAGTATTTATAATACATCATTATCATCTTAGACCTGTTTTGTATTTTGACCCTATTGATATCTTCTAATCACTTGATAGCTTTAAATCATTTTATTTCGGAATAATAAATTTGCCCTTCTTAAAACATATAGGTAGATGGATAAATAAATAGTTAAGGCTTTCCTGTCAATCCTGGCCATTTTACTTCCTACCCCGGCTCCTTCAAATTGTCAAGGTTTATAGAATTTAATAAGGTTAGCAATGACCAATCAAGCACTGAGAGAAAACTCAGGACCACAGCTCTGACGTTTCTGTTTTAGGAAGAGTTTCAGATTTTAGCTTCTCTCTGTGAACGCTATGCAGTGCATTTTAACCCTGGCTCAGAAGGTCTCCTGTCCCTGAAGCTACGTTGCTTTCTGGAGCCCTCTTCTCTGGTCCTAGACTTGCCTGAACTGACAAATTCAATTCCAGTGAGATTTTCAGTGAGGCCCCATCTCCGAACTGCTTGAAAAGGAGTCTGTTTACTCTGCTTAAGTGCTTCAGGTCCTCCTGATCCGTTGTTATGTACAAATCGCTTTTATTACCATGAATCGTGTTTTACTACCCCTTTCTTTTTCTTTCTGTGCCCCTTCCATTTTTCACCACATCTTTCTAGTAAATCCATCCTCAGCTCCACATTTATAATCCAAGTAAAATAAAATGAGGGTTTAGTTAATGTGTAATTTTTACCTACACTTCTCTTCTACCAGACTTATCCGAAACCTGACTGTTGGTAGTGATTATGAGAAAAGACAGAGTACACAACCCAAGTCACCTACGCCAGATATAAGAAGAAAAAGGCAACATTTAAAATATATATATAATATTTCCAAGAAATCGTAATGCCATTTTTTAAACAAATCAATTTTATTGATACATATTAATAAAGCAGACAATTTATCCAAAGGGTACAATCAATGGTAATACCAATTTTTGAGTACTTTTTCTATATGCCAGGTAATTTTCTAAGCACTTTACCATAGCAACTCGTCTAATCTACACAACCACCCCAATGAAGTAGAAATCATCATTTTTGTCCTTTGCATCAAGCTGCA
Source organism: Chaetophractus vellerosus (assembly GCA_004027955.1). NCBI lineage: Eukaryota > Metazoa > Chordata > Mammalia > Cingulata > Chlamyphoridae > Chaetophractus > Chaetophractus vellerosus. Next base: position 8,871 of record PVKH010024723.1, read on the forward strand.
CAAGGTAAAGGCACCATCTTGGTCCAGGAAGGTGGATTTTTAAAATGACTTATTTCCTTTGAGTCGATAGATACTGGGGTTTGAATGAAATATTCCAGTTAAATTTCCTTCCCTCTGAAATGCCAGAGCTTTGTCTTCTCAGGCACTCCCCAAATCCATTTGTTACAGTAAGCTTTTCTGATGGCTGGTGGAGCATTTTGTATCTGGCTGTTTTAACCCCTCCCTTCTTTCTGTACCACCCACTCCGGCTCATTGCAGGTGCCCTTAGCTAACGACTCCCGGGGCATTTAAGTGGTCAAAGCTCACTGACCAATGAGGAGACATGCGCCATGTATGACCGAGGTACACAGTCCCTGTGATCGGGAGAGAAGGTTGCTTAAGCAGAGCTTTTGTTACTATTACCCTGTCGCATCCAGGTTTCAAGACTGGAAAGGTAGGGTAAATCTTATTTGTTTTAATTGGAAGAGAGGAGGAGATAGTTGTGTTTGGTTAAAGCAATGTAGATCAGGTCGAATAAACAAATGATCCACTTTTGTTTTTTTAATTGGAGGCAAAAGAAAAAAAAATGGCAAGCATGTAGGAATTTCGAATGCTTCAAAGTTTGCCTCACCATCAGACCACCAAAATTCTTAGGTTAGGGACACTTTTAAAAATCAGTTCCTTTAGCACTTTTTTACTTTGCATACTGGAAAAAGCTGGTGCTTCACAAAGCAAAGTCATTTTTTTTTTCCCCGTAGTTTAAACCGTGGGATATAAAAGCCGGAATTTATCAATAATATCCAAATTTATTTTCCAAAGTCACTTCACAGCCAGTCCTTTGGGAAGAAATCCGTGATTTTAAGACATGTGAAAAAATTTATGGAATTAGCATTGTGATAAATACTACACAGGAAGGTGACTCATAATGACATTCTGGTATAAAAAGATTCTCTTGGATTAATAATTTTCAAACCAATAGCTACATTGATAAAATGGAATTATATAAATGGAGGTCATATGTTTTAAAGGCTACAAAGAATTAGTCTCACTTTTATTATAAATAATAGTTTAGTTAAACCAAGATTGTGCTATTTGAGATTATCCTGCTGTCAACCCAACAAAACCAGAGGAGTAGATCCTTTACTTATGTCTTTCTACCTGGAAATGTAGCAATTTGAACAGCATTTGAAGTAGAAGCTAATCCTCTTAAAAAAAAACCCCCTTCATTATGAATAAATATGAAACCGTATTGTGGCAAAATATATACATAAGAATTGTATATTATTATGCTTATTCTCTAGCCTACATCTAATGTTAAGTATCGAAAGGTTAAGTTTGGATTAAAGTATAACTGGTTCCCCATGATTGCGTTTTCACACAGATAGCTCAATGTGGATTTGTATTTTATAACAGAGATTGATTAATGTATTTGCTTGAAAAGATAAATGCAGTATACATTTCACATTTGGTAAACATTTTTGAAGTCTTTAGTTTTAGCTTTTGTTTTTTAAAGCAGTTTTGAGATATATTCACATACATACAATCTATCCAAAGTATACAATCAATGGCTTTTAGTATAATCACTGTGCTGTGTATGCATCACCACAAAAATTTGAGAACAATTTCAATATTAAAAAAAAAACAAAAACCCACACCCCTTAGCAGTCACCTCAATCCCTCTATCCTTCCTCTATTTTGGTCTGGTTTGTAAAGAGATTTTTTTTAAAGCATATATATCACTAGGCAGTAAATGTCCAATGATTTCAATTATCTCACATTCCCTTTTCTTATTAATTTTTACAGACTCATTAAAAAGATTTGCATCCTGAAATTTTCTACTTTTATTAGATTTGTTCAAAATGTCATTTTGTGAGAAGTGTACTCTCGATGCCCCTCCTGGTCTCTTTTCCTGGTTGACTCCTGGGGGAGATGGAGGTTGGGGACGATTGACAGCCACTTCCATTGTGGTGAACCCTTGCTTGCCGACTTCTCCAGAACAAGTAAATTCTGTTTCTCAATCCCAAGCTGAGGTTCAAAGGTTTAGACTAACTTCACAGATCAGAGGTCAGGCACAAATTGCTGCAATTTGTAGCTCGGTTCTGCCAATATGACAGAATTCACAGCTATGATGATTGCCTTTTTCCACCTCTGCACATGGGCCGGGCCAGGCAGTTAACAGTATAATTTGTTCAAGTCAGCCCTTGCCACCCAAGTTTAATGAGTAACTAGCTGGTGCCTTAGGTTTCACTGGTACAAGGTGCATGTTATAAAAAGGGTCAAATGTCAATGCACAAAGATGGAGGGGAGGCAGGGGGTGATTATCTCATAACTACCACCTATGAATCATATGTAAAGCATTAGTAATTTGTGTTTATTTTTAAAATCATATTTCCATGGTATACATGGTAATATGCTTATGTTCATTTTATTTGCTACTAAAAGAGGTAGATAATTTTGTTAAATGTTAGCAAGAGAGCACTGACTGATTAGAGATTATTGACTTAGTAGTAGAAAGTGAAATTGGAGGCTCTGCTTAACCTTCCATAAAGTCTCTGATTTCTCAAAAACTTTCCAAAATGTGACAGCTTTTGAAAAATCTAGGGAACAAACTGAATAACCAGGTATTTATATGGTCATGACATGAGTATCTGAGGTTCTCTACTCTTCAGCCAAAAAGTTGGACTCCTACCTTTATTTTTAACCCAGGATGAGAATGTCTTTCAATGTTTAAAGTTGAATATTAAGGCTCTTGGGGAAAAATTTATTTAGATGGTAAGCCCTTGGCAATCCACAGATTTACCAAGCTGCAATATATGTAGTGATTTGTCATTTTTGTTATAATACAACTTTGATTTTCTGCCCCTCAAAGCTGTGATGCAGAAGCACTGGATTCTTCCAAAGAGAAGCATGCTTAAAAACACAGATTCTGGTCTCAGACCTCCTGGGTTTGAGTCACAGCTCCATCACTTATACATAAGGGGCATTAGCTAGTGGGGCACCTCACTGTGCCTCCAGTTCCTTCATCTCCAGAATGAATATATTGTTAGGATTCGCTTCAAGGGATAGTAGCAAGGATTAAATAAGATCGTGTATGTGAAATGCTTAGCACAGCCTGGTGCATGTTAAGTACTCAGTGGATGTTAGTCCTTAACTGCCATTGTTAACAGGATTAAATTACTTAGCTTATGAATAAGTAAGCCTAGCCTTCCCTGCGCACCATCTTAACTGGCTTTATAGACTTTTGGTATCTACTCTGCATTTCATGAGGTATCCAGATTTGGCATCGTTGGATAAGGTAGTTTGGAAAGGCTTTAGGATGCATTCCTTTTGAATGTCATGGGCAAGTGTATTTTTAAATTCTCAGTTTCTAGTCTAGCACTCGTTCCCACACTGGGCCTAAAAGATATTCTTTTTTTCCCTAGCTGATTTGTTGTCACATGGCAAAAGCTGTAATAGGAGATAAATCCAAATCATCGGTTTCCTCTGAGAGTACATTTTATTCTGTCCATGATGGAGAGACATTTTGAGCTAAGAAAAATTTGTAAATGATACTTTACCGTGGGCTAAATTCTATCTCTGATAAATATACATCGATTTAGTAGAATTTATGCTTTCCAGGCATGAAAATAGTAAAGCAATTTTTTCCCATTCCATTTCATTTCATTCCTATGAAAAAAAGTAGAGTTTGAATAATAACATGGTTTTAACTACAAACGACAATGTAAAATGTATGTGCTTAACATTAAAAATATAGTGGTTCCCCCTCATGTTAATTCAACTATTGTTCTTTTAATTAATAGGACTGGGTGTAGGGCACTGGAATTATAGTAGTAAATCAGACTTAAGATTCTGCCCTGATAAAGCTTACAGTTGCCTGGGGGATGACCACTATTATACCAATTATTGTAAAGCTAAACCATTTTAAATTGCCAGTATTCTAGTTTTTGACCCTAAAATGGCAATCTCATGTGGTTCAACTCAGTGTTATGGTGAGTGTTTTGGGGGATGTGTGGTGCTGAGGGAACATATCTCAGGGGAACTGCAGCTGGACCTAAGCTCCAGGGGTGACTTCCTAGATGATTGCAAGCTGGCAGGGTGAGCGGCAAGGGTGTGATGCATTGGGAACAACATGAGTACGTGGAAAGTGACACGACAGAAGCTGAAGAGACAGCCTGAATCTTCCTTATACCGTATTACGAATATTGCTTTGGGGAGCAGATATGACTCAGGCGGTTGAGCGCCTGCTTCTCACATGGGAGGTCTCTGGCTGGATCCCTGATGTCTCCTAAAAAATAAAATAAAATAAATAAAATAAAAAAATTAAAAAAACCCAAGCAAACAAATGAATAAACCAACTCAGGAGAGTCCATGTGGCTCAGTGGTTGAGCACCGGCTTCCCACACATGAGGTTTGTTGAAGGGGAAGTCATGAGCAGCTCTAAGAGTCATATGCCCTCCAAAATAAAAACTAGACAAGTGTTCAGCTCAGTATAGCTTTCTTTCTACTGGAATCGGAGAAAATTTCTCCAGGTTGGTCTCCGTGAAGACTCCATTATGTAGTGAGCAATACCTGTAGTTGTCCCACAGAGCCAGGAATGGGGGAAGGGATTGGAATGAATTAATGAACCCAATTAATGTCTGGAAACCATTTCTTGCCTCTAGCAACTGTCTCACAGATCTTATTGATATACTTGCTACCTAATTGTGTGGCCTTTGGTAAGA
>PVKH010024724.1:0-13561 GCA_004027955.1 Chaetophractus vellerosus
TCTCAAGAGCATAGGGAGTGCCCAATAGAGGAGGACAAGCCCTCAATGTTGTTGCAAGTAACTATGAATCATGTTCTTCAAGGACTGAAGCCTAGTGGTTGCCATGGGCCCTGAGGGGAGGGGAAGGGAGGAATAGAATAGATGGAACATGAGGCATTTTGGGGGCAATGGAAGTGTTCTATGTGATCTTGCGATGATGGATACAGGCCATGCTAGATTTAATCAAAATTTATAAAAGTGTATGGTCCAAAATGTAAACCATAATGTAAATCATTGACAATGGTTAGTAGCTATGTTTCAAAATTTTTCATCAATTGTAACAAATGTAACATCCACAAATAAAATGTTATTAATAGGGGAAAGGGGAAAGGGGGGGAGGGAATTTGGGTATATGAGAATCCCCTATATTCTGTACATGACTTTTCTGTAACCTAAAACTTCTTTGAAGACAAAATGAAAAAAGTAAGAAACTGAGGGAATAAATGGAAGAAAATATCATTTTACATACAACAGATCTTATAGTGATGAGAAACATAATGTCAAAAGTATTTTAAATTAACTTTAAATGCCATACCTGGCTGGTGGCTACTATGTTGGACAGTGCAGATCTAGAAGGGAAAGTAGAACATTATGATAAAGAATATACAAGTATTTAACACTAAGGAGTGTCTGCAAAGGGCTAATTAAAGTACAGAAAGAATGATACTTGGCATATTGGAGTTCTCAGATTAGGGAGGATACAAGCAGTTAAGTAGATATTCTTAGTATGTGTAGATTGAAGCAAGTGTTTTAGGGAGACAGTGAGGTAGTGACTGATTGTCTAGAAGAATCAGTGACTGTTCCAGAGAAGAAGAGATCTTTGAGCTGGACTTTGAGAAGTCGGGGAAACAGGCCAGTTAGAGACAACATTCCTGGTAGAACAAGGTTTCTCAATCAGGGCACTCTTGGTATATTGGGCTGGATAATTTTCGATTGTCAAAGGAAGTCCTGTCCATTATAGGATGTTTGATGTTTAGCAGTATCCCTGGTCTCAACCCACTAGATGCCAATAGCATCCCTACCTCCAATGTAAGTTGTGACAACCAACAGTGACTGAATACACTGTTTAATGGTCCCTAGAGAGCACACATGCCTCTGTTTGAGAATGTTCCTGGTAGAGGAAATGCTACATGAAAGACACAGGTGTTATATATGAGGTAATGGATCATTTTGAGAGGCTACATGGCTAAGGACAATGATGCCAGCTGAGAGTTGGAAGATGAGTGGGGCCAGATATCAAAGAGTATCAGACACCATCTATGGAGTGCAAACTGTCCTGTAAGAAATAGGAAGCTGGTAGGGATTTTCACACTAGAAGAGTGACATGATTGATGTTATTTTGGAAGGCAAACCTGAAATGTGTTCTCCATCACATTCACCAGGTGGGGTGAAAAACAGGATAGGGAGAGATTGGAAACTGCTAGCTCAAACAGGGGCTAGTGTGGGAGGTGGGGCATATGGGTACACCTAAAATTTCTGTGTAACATTTATGTAAATCAATGTATCCTAAAAAAATTAAAATTAAAAAAAAAAACAGGGGCTAGTATCATGGGCCATGCCAGACAGATAGTGAGGGGTTGACCAAAGACTGGGCCAGTCAAGATGGGGATGAGGTCATCATAGCTAGCCAACATTCAAGTGAATTATCTTTCTCCTGATGTCTCAACTGTGTACAAATTGAAAAGGAAATCCTTGAAATGATACACTTTGAAGACTTTTGTGTAGTTTAATTTTTACGCTGTATTCTATATCATACTGTTTTCATTGACAATTGACTCTTCTAGAATAATTTTATGTGTAGATTTGTTGATTTTGTGTCAGAAATTTTAAAAAAATGAAGCATGTTTAATGCTTTATTGAGGCAAGGGAGGAAAGAATATAATTTTCATATCTATCTATCATATATCATCACGAGGAATTTGAATATATGTATGTATTGTTATGTTATGATATTTAGGTATAGTGAGAAGTATGCTAGTTATTTTCATCAACAGTTTGAGTATTTGGGAGTAATCATGTAAATAATAATTATAATTACTGGTAAAAATACCTTGTGAATCAGTAAAAGATAGCAATAAAATAATAGAAACCCTGTGTTTTCCAGCCATTGCTTCTTTTAGAAAACATTTTGTTCTTGAATTAATTTAACTTTTAAGTTCATGCAGTTCAGAACATTTGCATAGAATAATTAGCACGGAAGGGTTTTAAAGTTGAGATTCTGAATAATCAGGCATAGATTGACCTCTAGGGCACATAGTATGTTACCATTGAGACCATAGCAGTGAATAAGTAAGTAGATGGATAAATAATAACACATGTGCATAATAATAGATATGTGCATTTTATATATAGGAATAAAAAATGTCTTGTTGTTTTTTTAAGTGTAAAAAAGAAATATCCCTGGATATGTTTCTTTTTCTGGGATTTAAAGGCATATGGAACATCAGTCATTTTTAGGGCATTAGAATTATTCTGCATGATCTTGCAATAACAGATACAGGCCATTTAAAATTTTATCAAAACCTATAAAAGTGTTTGATCATGGTTAGTAGCAATGCTTCAATATTTCTATATCAATTGTAACAAATGTACCATCTGCATGTAAAATTTTATTAATAGAGAGAGAAGAAAATGGGAGGGCTTTGGGTATATAGGAATCCCCTATATTCTCTCTGTGACTTTTCTCTTTGAAGATAAAATGAAAAAAAAATAAGACACTGGGGGAATATACAGAAGAAAATGTCACTGTATATACAAGATAACAGATCTTAGAGTGATGAAAGATATAATATCTCCAATTTTTTTTATTATTTCAAATTTAATTTTTTGTGTTTGTTTGTTATTTTAAAACCATTGTTATTATTTCATTTTCTTATAAATTTTACTTGGTTATTCTGTTGGCTTCATTTTTGGAGAAGTTTCAGATCACAGAAAGGTCACTGCAGTGGCAGGGGAGGATCACTGGTGAAGGGTGTTAGCGATGTGGGGATGCATGGGAAGGGGTTCAACTGGGCATGCCTCTAAGACATATGAATATGTTCAGGTGTTCATGGGGCATTGTCTCGGTGGGTGGAGATCCATGCAATAATTGAAAGAATATAGACTTGCCATCCTGGGGAATTCTGCTACATTCTCTAATAGGACAGCAAGAATCACCTAAGTGCAAGGGCAGTATCTAGTGAAGAAAGATAAACCATTATGCCAGGCCCTAGGTATGATGATTGTACTTATTAACCTTTTCTTGTGAAATTGAAACTTAGCCTAGTATTATATTCTGCCTAAGAGTCACCTCCTGAAAGCCTCCTTGTTGCACCAATGTGGCCTCTCTCTAAGCCAAAATCAGCATATAAATGCACTACCTTCCCTCTGGTGTGGGACATGACTCCCTGGTATGAGCCTCCCTGGCAACAAGGGATTATTACTAAGCACCAACTAACAATGCATCCGGAAAAATACCTTGACCAAAAGGGGAAAATGGTAAATACAAATGAGTTTTTATGGCTAAGAGATTTCAATGTGATTCGAGAGATCATTCCAGAGGTTACATTTATGCACATCTCAGCAGTACCTCATTGACTGCCACAGTAAACAGTGCCTCAAATAGTGGGGCTCCTGAGGTCTCTAAAGACATCCAGATGCTATAAGCAGGCAGACAAGCTCAAGAATTCAACACCCTGTCAGTGGGCCTTACTTTGGAATTTATGTTCCCCCTGTGTAACAGAGTTAAACTCATTTATAATTTCCCTACATATGGCTCTTCTGCCCCTTTTATTTGAACCTATAATTATTACTATACTTGATAAATATATGACCCAGAGACTTAAATCTTTGGTCTGTCTGTATGCCAGTTGAGCCCTGAATCTCAGCAAAGTTGCACCACCTACTTTCTAGTTCTTTGGACTCATCCAAGATAACTAGCAAGGAGATGATGATAGACAACACCCATCCCAAGGAACAGAGAAGGTCTGCAACTGCAAGCTATATAGTTCCATCCATCTGCCCCATGGGACCTAAGTTCCTTCTCATTTAGAAGCATTCCCCCAAATCCTCAAGATTGGGGAATGAACAATGCACTAAACTAGATGTATAATTATTCTAGCAATGGAAGAACTTTTACCATTGATATAAAGGCAGTGGTCCTGAGGGGAGGGAGAGTGAAGAATAGGTGTGATATGGGGAAATTTTGGGGATGTTGGAGTTGTTCTGAATGGCGTTGTGGTGACGGATGCAGACCATTATGTAATTTGTCTTGGACTTCAGGGTTGTGTGGAACAGAGTGTGGACTGTGGTGTGGACCTATAGTCCACGGTTGGTGGTGGTGCTTCGGTGTGTGTTCATCAGTTGTGGCAGGTGTGCCACACTGATGAAGGATGTTGGTGATGTGGAGTGTGGGGGTTTGGAGCATGTGGGAGTCCCCTATATTTTTGTGTGGCATTTATGTAATCTAAAGCTTCTTTTAAAAAAAGAAATAAAATAAAATAAAATAAATAATAAAATAAAATAAAATAGTAAAGCCTTACTGGAATAAAGAACAGCCTTCCCTGATTGAATTCCCATCTTATGCCCATTGGTTGTTTAGCTCTTCATTTTATTTTGTCATGTCCATTTAAATCCAAGTGAAAGTAAATGGTGGACTATATAGTATAGAACCTGAGAAATTGTATTTGGGAATCATCATTTCACTTGGTTGGTTTTTAAATTTTCTTTTTATTAGAGCAATTGTAGTTTTACAGAAAAATCTTCATTTAGTTGGCTTTTGCCTCCACAAGAAGAAAGTAAACTTCTTGAAGATAGGAGCCACTTCCAGTATCGTGTTCTATAAGGTTTTTCGAAAACTAATTTGGATTCACCTGTGTTTTAATTCCCATTATGCACCAACTTGAGGTTAATATGCTTAAATGTTGGGTCAGCTAGTAGATTGTTTAAAACCCTAAAGCATGCCCCAAATGCCTAGCTGGCAGTCAATCTGGTTGCTTATGATGGAACCATGATTCATTGTTTGAGAAAAGTCCATAAGGCCCATAAAACACTCTCCCCAAACCTCCTTAGATTAGTTTGTCTAGCACAACCCATAAAATACTTCTTGAACATTTCAAATATTTTTGTAAAATAAAGTTTCCGTTGTTTTATGATATAAAGCTTTTGGTGTATTTTATGGGAAACTGGTGGTTATCTATTTCTTTGTGGTGGAGGAAGTTGCTTCAGAATGTTTGGAATATTACATGACATTCCAAAAAGACCCTTTTAATGGATAGAAGATAGTTTTTTTCCCTTCCCTTTTCGGTTTGTCCCAATAGTGGTGGGGACGTGCTCCAAAGTTATATAATTAGGAAAATAAGCTTCATTTATTATTAGATTAAAAATAGTACCTTATTACTACGAAGCTGGTGAATTTCATCTTCCTGACTTTTTTACAGCCAGGCTACATAGCCTGTGAGCCTCATTGTTTCCACTCAGAGCAAGAACTAACACTTGACATGTTGACTTTTTGATTTATCTTTCTTTTCTGCCTTGTTTTTGGCATTTTAAAAAATCTTCATTTTCAAATCCTGTTATTTCTGACCATTAAAAAACAACACCCACTAGGATGCTATTTTAGAAGGTGCTTCTATAGCATAAGCATGTGCTGGACAGTAAATCCATCTGGTTGTATTTTTTTTTTCTCATTACAATTTTGCACCCACCCTTGTTGGTGAAGTATTGGAGAAATAGTCATGAAGGGAGGCACAGAGAGGTATGGACACTCTATGCTGTCAGAAATAATCTTTAGTCTTCATACAGCAGGCACTTACTAACTTCTCTATCCCATACTTTATTTCTGTTTTGGAAGATCCAAGGGGGATCAGATGGTATAGGGCAATCTATCCCATCTTTGGGAAATAGTTTAAAACCAGAGTCTTCTACTCGAAAATGAAAGAAATCTTAGAGATTATCTGCAAATGATTTATCATTTTGATTTTAGTAGACCTCCTGATCAAGTAAAATCATTCATAAGGTACTAATGTTAAAAACAGTAATTGTTACGAGAGCAAAATTTTATTGAGTTCTTTCCAATGATCTCATTGATCACAGGAGAACTATGAGGGTGGAAGTAATGTTATGTGCTAATCTCACACCTCCTGAGCGCTGGTTCCGGGATGATGTTATTGAGTCACCTGCACCAACCCCAAAACTCTCTACTTCTTGATATCATTGAGCATTAAATGCTTGCATTGCATAAGCTAATGACAGTTGGGGTGCTTATGTGAGCTGAACACATGATGATGAGTACCTTGAAAGAGAAAACACAGGTCTACCGCTGATAATCAGCCATTTACCTTCAAGACACTGAACTGTTTCTGAGGGCCAACCTGGCCAAAAGATCCTGGCACAGTGCTAGGAGCATGGTCTCTGCCATTCTCAAGGAATTCACACTTTAGGAAGTAAGAGAGAGAAAATATGTCTGAGAATTGTTCTTCTTATCACTGTTAAACAGGGCAAGAACAGAGCTTCTCCTGGTTGTGTGTTTAAAATCACTGAAATGAACCAAGAGATGACTGATGTAGTGGGCTAATAAGGAAACTCGTCTGTTTGGAAATAACCTCACTAAACCTTGAAGTTAATATCGCCACCTTTTTCAACAAGGCTCTTAGTATCATTTATTCTTGGAGTAAGGGAACAATTTCACTGACTTTCTCACCTGCCTAATACCTGAAAGTATGATGAGTTCTATTTTGATGAATGGGGAGAAAGAAGGAAAAAAAGGAAAGAGGGAGGAGAGGGAGGGAATAGGATAATGGAGACCGGGAGAGAAAGAGGAGGAGGGTGGAAGAATGGGCCCACTGCCTCCGGAGGGAGCAGCATTTTGTGGAGAAGAAATAAGAGGTTAAAGAAATGAATGTATTTTGGGTCCTGAATGAACTTAAGTATGCATAAATATGCCAACAGATATTTAAATGTGTTTCTTAAGAGTGTCATTGCCAATAATGTGAAGACTTTATTAATGAAAACATAACTATAATCATCATCTGATGGAAGACATTCTGTAGCATGTGATCTTGGCAAGTCAGTGAACTTCTTTGGACCTTAGTTGTCTCTTGTGTAAAATGAAAGAATACAATAAATCTATCCTCTTTTTTTCAGTGCAAAAATTCCCTCCTAGTCTAGTGAAAACTAAGCATTTCCCCCTTTCCTATTGGCTTAAAGGCTGGTCATTTTTTGCTGTAATAATAATTCATCCAAGGCTATTACTTTAATTACATGTAATTAACAAACAACACATATGCTTTGATGTTATTTTCACTAACGATAATGGGGGCAATAATTTAAGATTGTACAATCACCAATAAAATGAGCCGTTATAAATTTTAACTGTGTTGCTTGAACTAGCTAAATCATGTATTTCTGTACTGTTCTTCACCTTTTTTGTCAGAGGCCTTTTCTCATGTTCCTGTGCAGAAACCAGCATACCTTTTAATAACTTGGGCTTTTCTTGCTGTTTCAAAAAAAAGAAGAAACTTTGCAATATATTTTGCTTTTGGAAGGCTGCATATGTTGTTTTAATGTTGTTTTTCTCTTCCTTTTTCTTTCAAGTCTAATTTTTAAGGTTTGGCAGTTTAAGAGGTTCAGAGGTGCATTTTGATTTTTATTTCTTTATTTTTTGTCATATCTTAGAGTTCTTTCTTTGACCAGTTGCATATCTATGTCAGTTGATTTTAATACAGCTACCATTAACCTTAATAAGTTAAATAAAATAAAATGAAGAGGTAAGTGTTGATAAAATCCAGCAAAAGTGTTTTGTGGGAAAACATTCACTCAATGAAAAATAAATATCTGAAAACTTGCAGTAAGAGTAGATAAAAAGATTTGTCTCAGAAAATATCCATCATGTGATATTGTGGCACCAAGAGATTTTCTCTGAGTAATTCTACTTTAATGTCTGCTTTTTACTGATAAACTCCGTTCAATGCTAGATTGCAAGTTCCAAGGAACTACCAATAATTTGTTATCTTTTCCAAAAAGGCTCTTTCCTGCTACCACTTACCTGATTCTGAATATAATAATCATATGAGAGAAATCTCTGCTACACTTTTCATGGTTTTTGTTCCATGAAACCAAAAGCAATTTTGAATAAAAACATGCTAAGGTTTTAAAACTAACACCTAGTTCCATGCCTGAAAAGTGGCAGAAACTTAAAAACATAGTTGAGGAATAAACCTTGTTTCTTATGAAGAGACTGCTCCTTAGGGAATAAATTGGGCCAAGAAAGATGTACCAATCCATGATCTACTGTTCAAAACATTGCTTCAAGCCAATGTCAGCCTGACCTCAACATGACAATTTCTTATTGAAGATATTAAGCTGGAGACAAACGTCCTCAGAGCATGGAAAACTAAATAAACCACATTATATTTATATTCTAAAATTATTGTCAGTTCATAACTTCCTCAAAAAAATTCTGGTCGCCAGGAAACTAGATACGTAGCTGAATTCTGCCTTCAGCATGTAGATAGAGAAATATGATTAATTAGAGGAGCAAGCTTCGTGAAACATAGGAGTCCACCTCGACACTATAGACCAGTGTTTCTCAAAGTATCACCTTTGGACCACTTCACTCAAAAGCATAAGATGCTAATTGCAAATGCAGGTTCTTAGGCTCACCATAGACTGTTTAAACACAGTATTTGGGGACAAGCACAGGAAACTACATTTTTAACTCGCTCCTTCAAGAGGTTGTAAAGCTACACAACCATCACCGTGAAGAATCATTAAATGGTTTTACTTGGGCAGCCATCCTAGGAACAAACCTGGCATTGTTACAGGTCCTCTGTGTGCAAGAAAGTATTTAAATGGGAGATCTCGAAAATTTGTTTTAGACACTTAAGTTTTCTGTGTCTGTAGTCTTAAAGGCATTCTGTTTTTAATTATCAAGCCAGTTGTCTGACAATAGGTTGAAGGAAGAAAGGAAGAAAAGAAACAAATCAAACTGACGTCTTTGGTAATGCACGTAATAAACAAAATAATGGACTGATCATAGTGAATATATGGAGAGGAGGTGGAAGAGAAGGTTAGACAAGCAAGCAGGGCAGGTGGGAGGTGTGGGATATTACATAGCAAGCTTAAAAGTTTTTATTTTATTCGTAGACAATGGTGAGCTACTGAAGGTGGAACAGAGGAATGGGATGATCAAAGCTTGTCTTAAAAAAAAAAGAAAAAGGCAAACTATCAAGTGACAGACAATGAAGAGGGCAATGTTAGTAGATTTTTGTTTGCATGCTAGAAAAGAAAAGGGCTCTGCATGCATGAATTCAATGGAGGGCAAAGAACTAGCTAGAGAATAAAAACAAAGCACCCCCTGATCACAAAAACACCCTGGGAGCAGGTCCTAATCAAAGCTCTAAATTTCCTATCTTCGCATCACCCTCCCAGGTCACTGTTGGAGGACAGCACTTTTCTTCTAGATATTTTCTGTATTGTTGAGTGGGCATGCTGCTCAGAAAACTTCTGAAGGCTTTTGTTGCTTGACTCTGTAACCTCAAAACATTTGGTTGTGATTTGATAATTGTCCAGGGAGACTGTGTTGGGGTTCTACCCTGGCCAGACTTTTGCTTTGATTATAGAGCCGTCAACTTTTCTGGCAGCACCTTAATATGTTCCTTCGGACATTGGATGTAATATATTAAAATATTAATTATATATAAATATACATATTTTATATTACACATTACATATTTTATTGCCATCATGAAAAAGATAGATTGTAAAACAGTAAAACAATACTAGCTGTTATAATCTTCCCTCTCCTATCCCCATTAAACCAGAGTCCTCAGTAATTCAGAAACTCTTTATTCTTTTGATGGAGAGGTGAAGGATAATTCATTCATTCTTTCCTTTAGTCATCCAACAAACATAGAGTACCCAATATGTGCCAGGCACTATCCAAGTTGCTAGGACTCTGAAATAGGAATATTCACTGTCAAAAGTGCAGGGACAGGTATCTACACAGCTAATAATTGGTTGCCATTCCTCCTAGAGCAAAATCAAAAATCCTTAATCTGGTATATAAGGTCCTATGCCGTCAAGCTCCTGCCTAGTTTCTAGCCACACCTTGCTGCATTCTCTTCATTTTAGACATGACAGCTGCACTGGTCTTTTTTCATAGCACCTTGCACATGCCAAGATCCCTTCCATCTTGTAGTTTTCCCATTTGCTCTTTCTGCTTCTGAGAATGTTCTTCTACCTCCCATTTATCTGGCTAGCCTCCATTCATCCATCAGGATTCACCTTAAGCTGTCACTTCTCCAAGAATGCCATCTTTGTCCTCCAAGCCTAGATTTTTACCTCTTCCTATATATTCTCATAGCAACTGTGTTTCCTATCATAGCACTTAAATTAGAAGTATGATTGTTTATTTCTATAATTGTTGCATAATACCTATTTTTCTTTGTAGATGCCAAGCTTCATGGGGCCAGAGACAGTGGCTGAGCCATTCACTGCTATATCCTCAGCATACTGCCTAGCTCATAAATGGCACTCAAGAAACATTTTTAATGGTAATTGAATTAATAAGTATGCTATGTTGAATGCAGTAATAGACTATGCACGGGCACATAGAAGGGGCACACCTAAAGCCCTAATACCAGTGGTTTAAATCCCTTATTTATTTACAACACAAAATAAAGGCCCTCCATCTCTTCTGGACTCTAAATCATAATTACAGACTAAAATCTATCGACTATGTTTACTAAAGTGGTAAACATTGCTAAGACAGTTTTTAAGAAAGAGTTTCAACAAAAGTTGAAACAATATAGCCTTCAATGTGAATCATTTTTTTAACTTTGAGAGAGACAATAACTTATTTAGTTTTCCTATTCAGAAATAAATGTCCCAAAATCACAATTGGGAAAAATTTGCTGTCTTTCTGCTGTCATGGTTGCTTGATATTTAAAAATGTTATTTTTTCTAATTAGAAAAGTTATATATTTACAGAAAAACTATGCATAAAATACAGAGTTCCCATATATTACCCTATTATTAACACCTTGCGTTGCTGTAGTATACTTGTTACAATTGATGAAAGCATATTTTTATAATTGTATTATTAACTATAGTCCATGGGTTTATTTAGAGTTTATAATTTGTGTTGTGCAGTTCTAAGGATTTAAAAAAAATTATTCTAGTAAATGTAAATCTCAACTATAAGAAAATTAAAATAACCAAAGGTTTCCAGTCAAAGGAAATTTTCCTAGGGAGTAAGCAAAATAATAATTATTTCTGAGCTTGATTAATAAATATATATATAATCCTTCATTCTACTATCTAATAACTTCAACACATTTCTTAAAATCAAATGTTATTTGCTTCCATTGGCCTTAATTTTGTGTTAGTACACCTGCTGTAAGTTATTCTCTCACTGATTTTTAAAATTTATTTCACAACTATTTACATCATTCTCCACAGCTAAAACTATATTATAGTCAGACTATATATTTCAGGCTTCCATATTCTCTCAACTTTGTTATTTTTGGTTTTTACCAATTTGCCTGTTTGTGATACACCCTTAAAAGCAGTTCACTGAGAAAATTATAATTCAAATTTATGAAGTTGAGATTAATTTGCTACTCTCACCATGAAGTTAGAATACAAAGTATTATCTAGAATATTAACTGGACAATGTGTGAAAGCATAGACATGATGTATAGCAAAAACACATTCATTGGAATCATCAGTTCAGGTTATCACAGGCATGTAGATTATTTTTAAAAAGTATAAGCAAGTGTAATTCTGAAAAGCAAAAAGAGAATCCAAATGTATTCTGGTTTTACACATTGAAAAGCTTTTATTTGTGGTTGTGTTTACAAGCAAACTGTATAGATATTTTGAGGCTAGAAAATTTAGGGTTCAGTTCATTGAAAAAATTTACTGAGTATTCCCTGTATAAAAGCCATTGTACTGGGCTCAATTGGAAATGGTGAAGGGAAAATAAGAGACTTGTTCTCTTGAACATTTGAGACCTGTTTAGGAAGACAAAAACATGCATAATTTAACAACTGACGAATGCTTACAAGTGATATATCAATAAACAGAAATACGTAAATTAAATAATCATTGAGCAGACAATGAACATATGGACCACGAGTCTCTGAGAATATCTCACTGAAGGAGAGCTTTCTGGAATAGGTGAGTTTTGAGAAAAACATTGAAACACTAACAGCATATGAATCTGTAGGAATAAGGCAGGACCATAAGCTACTTGAACTTAATTTAATGGAATGAGTAAGTCATATACAAGTCCCTAAGCAAATTAGTTTAGTTAATAAGTTCACGGTGGAAAAACAATGAGAAATTATGTTGATTGGTAAGAAAATGGCTGGTGTAAAAGTAGCTTGGATAATAAAGATGATTGATTTCTACGATGTTTTGAGAACATTACACATTAAAAAATAAGTCCCTTATTAACATGAAGTCTGAACTCAACTCCTGCAACTGTTTTCATTTTTATATATTGCTTTTTAATCTTTCTCTGCATATGTATATTTTACTGTACTGTTTTGTATTTTGCATTTCTCATTTAACTGTACATCATAAACATTTTCTACATTTCTATATAGTTAAAATAACTTTAACAACAGTATAAAACTCCATCATGTCGATCCATTGCAATTTACTAAATCATTGCCATATTGTTGCATATTTAGATTGCTTCCTGGTTTCATTTTATTGTTAGTAATGCTGCAATGAATACTGCTGTACATACACTATTTTTGCTTCTGTTCAATTATTTTTGGAGTACATATTCACAAAAATAGATTTATTGGATCTAAAGGTTAGAACATTTTTTACAGTTCTTGCTGTACTGCCATTCTGATTTTAGAAGGCTTCTGCCAATTTTACTCTGCAAGCAGCAATGTATATTGGAGCTGATTTTCTCATACCTATGTCAACAAGAGTTTTTTTGTTAATTTTATAGGCTTAAAAATAACACTTTGATTGCTTTAATTAGGATTTCTCTCTTCCTTGTGAGGATGATCATTTTCTCAGTTTGTTTTCCTACTTTTTGTCTTTCTACTTGGGTAAATTATATGTTCCCATCATTTCGTTTTTTAGCTAAAGAACTCTTTTTTTACTCCAAACAACAAGAATTATTTAAAGCATGTGAGATTTTATATAGGACCAATTGAGAAATATTAACTCAAGAACAAAACAGGAGAACATTTTTGTATTTCCCATATAAGGGGAACTTAATACATAAATAGATATAAACTTGCTCCTACTGTGTCTGATTGACCATACAGATGTAGAGTTATAGTTAAATCGGCCTTAGCATTAAGACTCAAAGTGACCACTACCTGAGAGTTTCCTCTGTTGAAAAGCAGCTGGTAGAGCGGTCAACATCACCCAGCTTTTGACAAAAAAACAGACCAGGGCTTCTTTGATTAGCTGTTTTCTTAATGCTCTGATTGTCACAGACAAAATGGGATTAACATCCATACTGACCCCATAGGCTTGTTGTAAGGATTAAATGGGATAGCGCAGGTAAATT
>PVKH010024725.1:0-13558 GCA_004027955.1 Chaetophractus vellerosus
AAAAGATACACAGACAAGCCCTAGGTTAAAAAAAAAAACAAAACTTCAAAAACCTCAAAATCAGCCAGAATCAGAAAGCAAGAAATTAAGGAGAAATCCCTCAGAATGACATCAAACTTTCCATCCCACACACCCATAAATCTGAGACACGATTAACAACAATGTGTGTCTGTCATTCTCTTCAAGAGTATAGGTAGGGAAGAGACTGTGGGTCAATTGGTTGGGCTCCCATTTACCATATAGGAGGTGCCAGGTTCAATTCCAGGGGCCTCCTGGTGAAGGCAAGGCGGCCCGCGCAGCACGGTGAGCTGACGCCACAAAGGGAAATAAGCAGACACAGAAAAATGCAAAAGCAAATAGATGCAGCGAGCACAAGCAGAAAGGGGGGGATAAAGAAATAAATCTTTAAAAAAAAAAAAAAGAGTATAGGTAATCCATTAATTCATTCATTAACAAAAAAACATTTCCTAAACACCTGATACCAGGTCCCCGTAACTGGAGAAAGAGAATCAATGGGGACACACCCCAGCCCTCAAGACCAAGGAAACGCTGATGAATCCATTCCCCATGTCCAGGCTTCCTGCCTCCAGCTCATTCAAGACATTTCCTTTCCAGCCCCTTAACTCCCACAATAACCCAAGAATCTACATCAGATATAATTAAACATAAAGCATTTCTCCCCCACCCCATCACTCAGCTCTCCCTCCAGCCTCCCCCAGTCACTAGAAACTATTTCACCAGAGTATCTATCCCGATATGGAATCTGCCAATCCCAGGACAGTTTGACAAACTAAGCCACAGACACCAAGGATGATGGAACTATGGATGGATACACTTGGAGGCTTTTTTCCACACTGTGCTTGAACCACTGCACTCGCTCCCCCACTTCCAAAATCATGAGAGATAAATAAAAAAGACTGCAGGGCTTTGACCATTGCATAGGAATCATGCTGTTACTTGATTTTGTACATCTGTCTCTCCCCAGAGGTCATCTCTTCTCCAATTTAAACAATCTGGTTCCCTGAGTGCAAGCTGTGAGGCAGGCTTTTCACTGCCTTTATTTGTAACTTTGTTACAGTACCTCTGCACTTTAACCCATCTACAACTAAATATACAGAGCAATTATCTACTCTACTAGATTAATTCAGTGAACATTTGTCAAACACCCTACTTCATGTTGCTCACTGCCCTAGGTCCTAGGGATACCAAGCCTGGTCCCGCCCTCTTGCTAATAAAAATTAGCACTTATTCAAAAACTATTATATGGCAGACTCTGTACCAAGTGTTCCAAATTTAATCCTCAAGATACTATCAGCCGCACTTAGAGAAATGAGAATACTGAGGCTCTGGGGGTGAAGAACTCAACCAGCACCACACAGGAGGTGAGGCTTACAAAAGGACAAAGCAAGCTATAATAAATATATGAAAGAAATGCCACAAGACCCCTGGGGCTGCAACTAATTCTGCCAGGTTGTGTACGTAAACACTCCAAAGAAAAGTTTCTGAGTTGGGTTTTGAAGGATGGTGTAGCAGTTTGGCATTGTCAAATCAGCACCTCGTTTGGCTGACTAATACAGATGGTCAGAAGGATGCCAAGCAGGAGGAGGTCACTCCAAAAAGCAGAAGGCACAACATGTGAAAACACACAAAGCATGAAAAGGCAGGATGTGCTTCAGAAACGGACTGATTCAGTACATAAGAACATAAACTGCACTAAAATCTTATCTCTCATTTACTCCTCTACTGGCCTTTGGTTCACCAAAGGCATTACCCACTACATTTCTGGAAGCAAAGAGTCTGTTATAGGCAGTTTGTTCCATTTGGCTTCTATCCAGGCTGAGGGGGAGTGACAAGAAGACAAGAGACAGACCATGAGCTCTGTGGGGAGTACAGATGGGTTTCGTGTGATAACAGATAATCAGAGGGATATGGGCATAAATGGGCTCTTCCAACCTGACATTCATGATGCTTCACCTCTGCAAGAAAGTCAATGAAGACACAAAGTTGTGGCACAGCACTTCTTTATTTTGCCTCCTTGTGACTATCAGAGAGAAGCGTGGGTTTTCAGACTGAGAGAGGAGGGTACCCCAGAAGACGAACTCTCGCTGATGTCCCATTCCCCCTCCAAGGTGCGAGTTCTCCAATACATAATTCCCCAGTTCAAAGACGTTCACCGAGGGCCTAACAAGTGCCTGGCAGTGAGCTCGAGGCTGGGTATGTCGGTGGTTAAATCCTGGTCCCCAGCCAGGAGGCGTGCAGATAACACTGGGCCGGCCACAGAATGAAGGCCCAGGGGGTCGGCGCTCACCCCGGCTCCACCCCCCTCCATACCCCACTGCCCCCAAAGACCCACAAGGCATCCTCCTTGCCGCCCGACCTCTATGCGCGTGCGCGAAAGCGGCCGGAGGGGGCGGAGGGCAGCGGACGGCGGGAAAAAGACTCACCTCTGTATTCCTCCACACTCCCCCTTTAATCATAATTCGAGGCATCTTGGCAGAGAGGTGTCTCGGCAAAGGGCCGAGCGGAGCTTCACTGAAGTAGTAACGGCGCTGCAACCACGGATCCCAAAGCCGCCACTTCCTCCAAGCGCGACCTTCTGCTTTGAAGAGATTTGCGCAGGCGCAAGAGGAAATAAGCGGAATAGAAAATCTCGCGAGATCTCGGGTGTTTGAAAGGAAAGAAGTGCCTTGTTGTTAAAGCTTTAGCCTTGGAAGACTGACGGAAAACCATCAAACCGCTCTGGCCAAAGCGCTCTACGGACACGCTTGTCCACGACAAACTGGAAGAATCCGCGGCTCTCGCGAGAAACCGGAGGTGGAACTTGGCCAGAAACGTAGCAATTGGATTGTTCCTGACGTGACCCAGGGGCGGGGCGAGCGTCTCGCAGCGTTTCTGCCCTGTTGGTAGTTAGCGAGCCTTATTAATTTGTTACTCTGGCATTTTATTAGGCATTTAGTTATTAGGAATTTATTCACAGAATAATTAGGCAATAGCTTTTTTAAGTCTCAATTTCCTAATCTGTAAAATAGAGATGGTAATGGAGCCAACCTCATAGAATTGTCTTAAGGAATAAATGAGGCCGTGACCTAGCACAGTATTGAAACATAATGTGACGGAAAACTGGCAACTGCTTTTAGAAGGAGAGCATTTCAACCCCACCACCCCCAGGTGACCAGTGGTTGCCCCAGAAATCCACAGAAATGTCATGTTTCTCATACATCACCATTGCTCATTGTAAATGGTTTTTCATTCATCACCTATGTGGATTAATGAGTTACCAATGATAGACACTGGTATTAGACAAACTCGGATTGGGTTGAAATCTTGACTTTCTCACTCATTAGCTGGGGTAGATAACCTTGCTGAATCTCAGTGTCCTCATCTGCAAATTGAAGTTAACCATATCTACCTCAAACTTTGGGAGCAGATTAATCAAGATGTACCTAAAACCCAATGAGGTAGGGATTGTCAAATTCGGTGCCATCCCAACTCCCAATTATTCAGTCTCTACCACAATTTCTGAACATCTCTTTGGCATTTGCCCAGGAAATTGTGAAAATATTTAGTTAGTGCCTTTTTCTATATCTTTCTTCACTTCTCCATTTGCCTCCTCTGAAAGCTCTGTATGGAATTTTCTGATTAGACTTTTGTTACTTTTTACCTTGAAATGGAAAATTGTATCAATAAAATCACTTATTTGAGAGGAGGCAGAATAGGATTATGAAGAGCACAGACTCGGGCATATACGATCTGGGTCTACTCCTATTTCTGCTGTCAATGGGCTGTGTGACTGGAGACATTCCATTTCCTGTGTCTGGACCACTGTTCATAATGCTTCCTTGCAGGATGTGTGTCCAGTACCTCCTGCCCACCTAGTCCCCAACATCCACTCATTTGCTGTGTTTACAGTACACTTGCTCACATACACTCACTGGCTATTTGTTCTCGTTAAAGCTGAGCCAATCAAGTCTCCTCCCTAGGAATTTTGACTTTGGGAGCTAGAAGAGGCCAGTCTCTCTGCTGGCTGCTGAACCTCTAATATGTGACATCCAGGAGTTTTCTGCCACCATGTTTGTACTAAGAAGAGAATGCATGTCTGCAGATGCACCAAAGGGGGCAGAAAGGAAAGTGGAGAGAGAGTCAGGCCCTGACTTTGTCGGAGTCCCTCCATCTAGTATGTTCCTGAGGCCCAGCTGCACCTGTCTTCTTGAGTCTTGTTGGTTAGTTCCCTGTTGGCTTCAGCCAGTTGGAGTTAGCTTTTTGCTGTTTGTAACCAATAATCCTAACACATCCAGAGTTGGACCGGAACTCTCTCAGAGCCCTTTCAGATCTAACATTCCTAGAGTCCATAATGTCTTCCCCTTCCCATTCAGGGCCACCTGTAGGTCATATGTCACCTTTGTGCCAACTGGGAAAATGTGTCCCTTAAGACACTTTATTGCCACCTACCGGAGAATTGCCATAAAATACTGATGTATTGAGAATAGGACCCTCTACTACAGGAAAATTAAATCTCATGTCTAGGATGTGAATTGTGCCCTCCTGGCCCTCCTGCGCATTGTACAACCTGTCCATCCACACGGAGCAGCCCTGTCAGATGTCCCCTGAGCCTTCTATAAAGACATTTCTCCAGAGAAGATCTACAGGTGGCCAATAAGCACATGAAAAGATGTTCAGCATCATTAGCCATTAGGGAAATGCAAATCACAACTACAATGATCTACCACCTCACACCCACCAGAATGGCTATTGTTTAAAAAATAAATAATTTTTTAAAAAATAGAAAATAAGTGCTGACAAGGATGTAGAGAAATAGGAACCCTCCTACACCTTGTACCTCATTGGTGGGAATGTAAAATGGTGCAGCTGCTGTGGAAAATAGTTTGGCAGTTCATCATAAAGTTAAACATAGAATTACTTCTAGGTATATACCCAAAAGAATTGAAATCAGGGATTCTGACAAATATCTGTACACCAACGTTCCTAGCAGCATTGTTTACGCTAGCCAAAAAATAGAAGCAACCCTGGTATCTGTCAGCCAATGAATGGATAAACAAAATGTGGAATAAAATGGAATGTTATTTAGCCATAAGAAGGAATGAAGTTCTGATATATGCAACAACATGGATAAATCTTGAAAACATCAGGTTGAGTGAAATAAGCCAAACACAAAAGGACAGATGTATGCTTTCACTTATTATATGAAATAATTAGAATATGCAAATTCATAGAGACAGAAAATAGATTAAGGTTCCCAGGGGCTGAGGGAAGGGAGAATGGGGAGTTAATGTCTCATTGATACAGAGTTTCTGTTTGAGGTGATGGAAAAGCTTTAGTAATGGTGATGATGACAGCACATCACTATTGTAATTAATACCAGTGAATTGTATTCTTGAAAGTGGTAAATATGGGAAATTTCATGTTGTATATATGTTACCACAATAAAAAATAAAAATAGAAAATAAATAAAATGTCCCCTATGGCATCCTTGAATGTGCAAACGGCTTATCCTGCTTCAGGATTCAGAAAACACCACCATGCAAGCTCTAGGTTGTCTGAAACCAGAGTTCCACAGCCACAAACACCAGGGGCTGTCCTCCAGCACGGCTTGGATTAGCCAGTCTCCCCGACCATACACCCCAACCTCAACAGCCAAGCCTGGGGTGCTCACTGAGAGGCCATCTGCACCCCAGGGGTGGCCAAGGATCTCTGGCAGGGCAGCCTTAAGAAGCAGCCACCATCAGGGCAATCCAGACTGTACAGTCAGTCACATGAACCTGTAGGAAAGTGAGTGGTCACTTCTAAACAAAAGCTCAATGAGAAAGAGGCTGCACTTCTTCCTCCCTCACCCACAGCACTATTTCCCAAACATGTTCCTCAGAACACCAGTCCCACACAAAATAAACAAGTTTGTTATTACTTGAATTTTTAAAAACTGCATATTCTGTCCCCCTCTTGCAGAGTAACCAATTAAAGCCTGTTAAAAGTTGTAAAATCGGGGAGCGGATGTGGCTCAAATGGTTGAGCTCCCGCCTCCCACATGCAGTTTCCCGAGTTCAGTTCCCGGTGCCTCCTGGAAAAAAAAAAAAAAGTTGTAAGATGAAGAAACCTGTCCCTGCCTTGTTAACATAGCAATTTCCAAGATAGTTTGACCCTGGAAACCTTTTTTCTTGTACCTATTGACACGAAGGAAACACAGTTTGGGAGACAGTGACCTAGGAAGAGGAGGTTGGAGCTCCATCCAACTTATGGGGATAACAAGAGTGTATTTAGGTTGCATTGTCCCCCCTCTCCCATCTCCTCACCTCTCGTCCCTTTTTGGGAGCTAGATCTGACTGAGCTAACATTTTTTACTTAGCTGAGGAAACAGAATCAAAATTCTAGTTTCTCTCATGTCCAGTTTTTCACCCACAAGAAACTGGGCAGGATGCTTCAATATGTGTTCATCAATTGTAACAAATGTACCACACGAAAGATGTTGATAATGTGGGAAAGTGGGGGAGGGGCATATTGGACTCCTCTGTTTTTTGTTTTATTTTTTGAGGTACCAGGACCAGGGATTGAACCTGGGACCTCAAAAGTGGGAAACCAGCACTCAACCACTGAGCCACATCAGCTCGCCTGAGTTGTTTTTCATTTGTTGGTTGCTTTTTGTTTTTAGGAGGCACCAGGAACCGAACCCGGAACCTCCCATGTGGGAAGCAGGGACTTAATCACTTGAGCCACATCCATTCCCCACCCCCTATATTTTTTATGTAATATTTATGTAATCTAAAGCTTCTTTAAAATTAAAAAAAAATTTTAATTAAAAAAAAAGCAACAGCAAGAAAGGGCTATAATTAGGGGCAAAAGCCTTTGGCAATACCAAGGCATGACTGAGGGCAGGATTAATCACCCCTGTAACCTTCATCAACTCCCCACAAAGCCACTCTCCAAATAAACATACACAATTTAAGTAAAAAGTCTTGCTCTGCAAATACAACTTCAAGACGACTCCTCTAGCCACACCCCCGTCTACCCGGATTTTGACCCTATTGAAATTCCTCAGCCAGCATGGGGAAAGCGATGTCTGTGTGTTACTACTAAATGGAATTCCATGCACCCTCAAATCCTGGTAAATCATATCATATTGCTAAACATATTTGTCCAAGTCACCTAAATTGGCTTGGTTTCATCTACCAACACTTCCTCGCGGTAGATCCAATTGTAGTTTAGAATTTTTCTCAGGAGCTCGTCTTCATGAGTGTTATTTCTAGGGAGTCCCCTGTGCCTTGAGATGGCAAAGTGTTTCCACAGAGAATGTTTTTCTTGGACCCCATGGCTTCAAGAGTCTTTTTGAGTTCACTTCCTGGTTTAGAATTGATATTCCAATCAGGTAATGTACATCTGGACCCCGCAACCACATGTCACAGGCTTGGGATTTACATTTGATGGGAGACTTTTTTTTAATGTGCATATATCCAGACACCAGACTCATATCCAACTACATCCTGGACATTTCCACTGGTGTGTCTCACAGTTACCTCAAACTGAACTTGCCCAAAATTGAGCTTGCCCAGCAAACCTGGTCTTCTCCAGCATTCCTTATTTCATTGTATAGCACAGGACTGCCATGTTTGGTTGTGCAAGAAGTTTACTGCTCAAAGGGAATACAGAGGCTGAAATCCAACTTGCACACTGCTCACCAAGCCATGTGCCTGTAGGGCTGTGTCTACCAACAGGCCATCTTGGCACACCAAGAAACGTTTACTTGTCCTGTATGTATTTCTTACACAATCCAGGTCTGGGAACTTCAGTGTTGACGCCTCAAGCCAGTAGTAGCTGCCCATTCTTCAGGATGGGCTCAGACCGTAAGGCCTCCAGGAGCTCCCCAGCACTGGAAGGACACCAGGGGAACTTGCCCCATAGAACTCCCCACCTCCCCGCAAAAGCCCACCAGCCCTCACATGGCATGTTGCTCAGTCTCAGGTCGGGTGTCACTCTCTCCTGATTTTCCAACCAGGAAGGAAACGCTGCCGTAGGCTGGTAACATGCTCTTGGGGGTTTCCAACTTTAAAATACTTCAAAAAGACAAATTTTATAAACCATGCTCTCACCTACCTGGCTTTTGAGAACCAAATGCCTAAAAGCAAAAGGAGACAGTGCAAATGAACTGAATTGCTTAAATTCCAGATACAATTGCAGAGTCATAAAAGATATTCATAAATCCTTTGTGGATTTTTACAAGTTTAATAATATAATGTCTTAATATTTTGATAACTTAGAGTGCAGAGACAATAGAAACAGTCTTGGAATCGACTTCATTTCTCTGACATGAGCGTTCGGGTCACTAGCTGTGTAACATAGTTTTCCTTCCTGTCCACAGACTCTGAAATCAGAATATCTCATGTGCAGTGTAAAGCTATTACTCTAATAAATATACTTGTAAATGTCATGTGCTGTCATGTGTTTCTATTAAACCTGCAAGCCTCAGTTATTGAAACTTAGAAATGACCACACACACACACACACTCGTTTTTATTTACCTAAAACCTAAACCTAAAGTGAGATTGTGGTGGTTTGAAGCTATATGTACCCCAGAAAAACATGTTCCTAAATCTAGTCCATTCTTGTGGGTATAAACCCATTGTAAGTAGGATCTTTTGATGAGGCTACTTCAGTTAAGGTGCGACCCTTCTCATTCAGGATGGGACTTAATCCTATTACTGGAGTCCTTCATGAACGGAATGAATACAGAGAGGGAGAAAGCCGTGGAAGCAAGAAGCTGAGATCAACAAAACCCTAAAGAGAAGGCAGAGACGAGCAGACACCACCATGTGCCTTGCCACATGACAGAGGAACAAGGATTCTTTGGTAAGAAAACATCACCTTGATGATGCCTTGATTTGGACATTTTCTCGGCCTCAAACTGTAAGCTAATGAGATCCCACTGTTTAAGCTGACCCATTTCATGGTATCTGCTTCCAGCAGCCCAGGAAACTGAAACAGAGTTCCCTCTATGAATCTTCATATCTAACAGGTTCCATCTATTTGGGTCTGGAAAGAAGAAAGAGCTGGAACAGCCACAACCCTCACGTCTTTTCCCTTCTGAGTTTTCCTTTGTGCCTTAGTATCATACACATGCACACACACACACACACACACGACACACCCTGCCAAAAGGCAGTGGTGCAACTCTTCATCTACCCCTTGTGAGGAGTGCTATGGAATAAGGGCTAACCACTGAGATGTGCCCACAGAGAACCCCCAAGCCAAGGAAAATTGCCCTAATTTCCATAGGATGGAATGTGGCCCTGCAACTCCAGAAGTTCAATTATTTAATTTTGAAAAAAATCTTATCTACTCAGGTATAGAACATATCTGCACAGGATTTCTCTCTCTTCAAAACCTAGAAATTGCTATAAACTTTCTGAAACTGTATTTTGGTTGTTTTTCTTAATACCTTTACCATGTAGGACTCCTCTCCAAAACCTCAGAGGACCTTCTGAGAGCAGTTTACTGTCCCACCTAGATAATTGCTTCAGGAAATTCCTGCAGAACCTTTTTTGCTTCTATGTTGTATCTTCCATTTTCTACCCACATAAATCGCTGCAGTTGACTTTTTTTTTTAATATTTAAGTGATAGATGCACAAAAACATGTTTTTTCCCAGAACTTAGCATATTCCAGAGAATCTGTGGTGACCTCTCCTCCCTCCCCCTTCTAAATTATTTGGTGTCATTTACTTTTCTGGATTTTCTTGGGAGTAGGGAGTAGGGGTCCTTGGGTGCCGGGGATTAGAGAATTAGCACAGATATGTTCTGATGTTTACTCAGTGAGTGGCCAAGAACAGTTGATGGGAGCAGGCACCATTTTCTCTGATAGTAAGTCTAAAGACAGGCAGCAAGAGAGCACGAGTGTATTATGTTCTGATCCTGTTTTACTTGGCTGTATCCGGAGACAACAAACATTTGACAGGAAAACAATCACGTCTCATGTCTTGTGCCCTTCAGCACGGGCCCTAACTCTCCCTGTCCACATTAAGGCTGAGGGAGATGGGATCTGCAGCCAGCATTAGCCAACAACGGGGCCACCTGGGCGGTGAAGGAGATTGAGTACTAAAATCCGAGAGTCACTAGTTTGACCATGTCACAGCCTGGCTGTGTATTTTGTTCCTACCTTTTCCTCCAAATGTTTGTCCCACGTTTGATTGAGGGGAAGCCCTAAGACTCATGACTGATGGTCACGGAGCTCTCCCCCTACTTAGCTGTGTAGACAGACAATACTGAAGCGAGGAATGGAGCTACAGGACAATAGCATTAATACTTACTTGGTGTAGATCCAGCCTTCATGTTTTCCTGATGTGTCCCAAATGGATATGAGTAAATACCAAAAGGATATTAATAAAACAAGAATTAGTTTTACCAAAACTAATGAAATCTCACATAATCTTTGCATTTTACCATTGATTTGAGAGCACTCCTAGAAAGCTGAATAATATAGAAACTCGGGACATTTTTGGTAATTTAATGCTTTCTAACAACTTTGTGTGAATTTTTTTATAAGCACTCTTTTAAAAGTTACTTAAAATGGCATAAGAATAGGGAAAAAAAGGCCACATTTCTCAGCCTCCCTTGAAGTTAAGAGTAATCAATGAGATAGAATGGGAAGCTTCTTAAGGGAGAAACAGATAACTAGTGTTTACTCTTTTCCTTTTTCCCTTTCCTTCTCCTTTTGCCTATGTGTATGTAATGGCTGGAGCTCCAGCAGCGATTTTGGACCATATGGTATGACCCTGAGGATGGAAGCCAAGTGCTAAGGTAGGGAAGCAAAAAGATGGAAGAAGCTAGGTTCTGGTTGAGCAACTATGTAGCTGCCTCTCCAGCTACTTCCTGGGGGATTCCTTTATGAGAAGGGAGGGGGATTTCTCTCTTATTTCAGCCATTTATATATGTTTTCGGTAACAGGATAACAAACTAAACCTAACTTATACACCCCTCTCTTCACTAGTTAATGCGTTCTTATCCCTCAAATCTCAAACTGTCACTTCCAGAAGGAAGTCACGCTTGATTAGGTCTCATTCACCTGTCATTCTTCAAAGCACTTATCAAAATTTTAATTATTTGTCCAATTAATTGATCAATATATTTCCCACTGAAACTGTCTCCCACTAGAGCTATACCTAAATTGTTTACAAATGCTAGCAAATTGTCTGACACAGAGTAGGCTTCAATAAATACCTTACACTTCCTACTAATCCCCCAAAGGGCACTGGTTCTGAACATGCAGTAAGTGCCTAAAAACATCATTGTGATTGGTGGATCGATTAACCAGAGAAGCCTCATCCTCATCACCCATCACCATCCTTCCATCGGGTGGATCCCTAGGAGTCACCACAGCTCTCTAGCCCAGGTGTTCTGCCTCCTCTTGTGACCCTTTCGGCTAAACTTCTGACATTGTAGCTGCTCTTATAACTAGCAATGAGCTTTAGAGAGGTTTTACTCTGACTTGGATACGTGTATGTATGCTTCACTTCTTACTTTTTTTCTGATTTTTAAAACCAGGAGGAGAACAAATATGTATGCATGCACTATACCTAGCATTTCTAGAACCAACAAGAAAACAAGGTGATGCACTGAGGGAGACACAACATCACTTTCATGGTATTTCTGTTGAAAATGACTATCCTGAAACTAATCATAAGGAAACATCAGGCAGACAAACCCAAACTGAGGGACATTCAACATCCTAATGACTTGGACTCTTCAAAAATGTCAGTTTTATGGGGGAAAAAAAGAGCATGGAACTGTTCCAGATTAAAGGAGACTAAAGAGACATGACAACTGAATGTAATACAGAATTGCTAGACTGGATCCTTTACCAGCAAAAAAATACTGTTATAACAGAAGTTACTAGGAAAACTGATGAAATTTGAATGTGGACTGTACAAGAGACAGTAGTATTGTATCAATGGTAAATTCCCTGAATTTGATATTTGTATTGTGGTTATGTTTGCAGATATCCTTGACCTTAGAAGATGCATGCTGAAGTATGTAAGTGTTAAGGATTCTGCCACTCATTCTCAAATAGTTCAGCAAAATAACAGTATTAATAGTATGAGAGAGAGAGAATGAGAGCAAATTTGGACAAATATTAACAATTGGAGAATCTAGGTGAAGGATATACAGGTGTTCATTGTATAGTTTTTGCAACTTTTCTATAAAGTCTTCAAAATATAAAGTTAAAAAAGCAAAGCCCAGTGATTCCTCATTAAAATCAAACATTTGATTTAAGACAGCAACACTGACAAAGACAAGCAATTGGAAGAGGCTCGCCAGAGTGCAATCAGTGCACGATTTGTGGGCCTGTTCTGCTCAGGATTGTCTTGAAATGTCCAAAGAACCTGTGGATAGAGGCATGGGGTTAAAGGTTGTGTACCATTACAGACTAACAGCTGCCAATCAACACGCTGGCCCCACGATGCAGAGTCATGACATCTGCTCAAGGCACCACCTTGGGACAGAAGACACCATCTGCTCAGAAAGAAGCATTTGCCTGCTGTCCTCTCCATTGCAAAGCCTCTCAAAAGCCTGCTCTTCTGGGCTTACCTCCAGTTTT
Source organism: Chaetophractus vellerosus (assembly GCA_004027955.1). Lineage (NCBI taxonomy): Eukaryota > Metazoa > Chordata > Mammalia > Cingulata > Chlamyphoridae > Chaetophractus > Chaetophractus vellerosus. The sequence goes on from PVKH010024725.1 coordinate 12,597, forward strand.
TATACTATGTTTTGAATGCTCTTTAAACCCACCAGGAGGTTGTAAACTGTGTAGTAAGGGAGTCGCTGGTTGCCAATTGTCAAGCTCCTCAACTTCTCTTATCTCATTCTTCAGCCTGTTGGCCTTCTCCTTCACCCAGAAGGGCAAGCTGTAGGGAGAAGAGGACACCCTCAGGCTGGATTTGCTTAATGCAAAATTCATGAACACCTTCAGTGTACAGGTCACTACATGCTCCAAAAGTAAAAAAAAACCTTCAATTAGGAGACCAGTTCAAAATAAAACCCCACATTAGTTGTTCACCATTTGCCCATGCCCCAAACCCAGATTTCTCTCCTGCCCTTCTCTGCTCTGCTCTCTGCCCAGGAGGCTGACCCCTGTAGCCTGCATCACCTTGGAGCCTCCCTGCCCTCTAACTTTGAGTTGGGTTTGGCTGCGGGAGGCACCAACAGGAGATCAGAGGGTGGGAAGAGAGGGGCTGAATAATGCAGTGGAAATAAAGACAACTTATTTGATGAAAACTTTAAGAGTTTTCAAAGACACAAAAGTAGACTTGAACAAATAGAAAGACAGCCCTTGTTCTTTCAACTTAATATCACAGAGATGAAAATCATCCCCAAGTTAATATATAAATTTAACATGATCCAAAAAACATAGTGACTTTTTATGGAGCTAGCAAGTTGATTTTAAATTTTGTGTGGAAAAAAACAACAAGCACAAACAGCCAACAAAATCCAGAAAAAGCAAAGCAATGAAAAGGGCTATCTCTATAAAATGGGAATAACAACTACTTCGCAGGACTATTGAGAAAAGCCAAGTAAAGTGAAATATGTAAAGTATCTAATAATACTCATTCAATGGTGGCTATAATAATTATATCCCTCATTATGTGGATATAATGGTATAGCATAAATTGGAAATATTATTAAAAATACTACTTATGAGGGAATTGCCAATTTCATTAG
>PVKH010024726.1:0-13565 GCA_004027955.1 Chaetophractus vellerosus
CCCACAAGCGGGGAGAGCCACGCCTGCGCAGTGACCACTCTTGGTGCGTCGCCGCAGCAGGGGGGGGGGGAGGGAAGATATGTAATAAAATAAATAAATCTTTAAAAAAAAAATAACTTAATCATGCCCAGATGAACAGACCAGTTTACAAGCATAATCCAATATCTATTTTCGGAATTTATAACTATATCAAACTGCCAAACTGCTACAGGGAGTTAATGCAAAGTGAGTGTAGACTTTCTGTTAGGGGTGAAGAGAAAGTTATAGTAATGGATGGTGGTAAGGGTACTGCAAATTTGTGTGATTAATTCCACTAAATGGTATGCTTACAAGGGATTGGGATGGGAAGATTTAGTTTCTACAACTAAAAAAGATATAAAGAGAAACTAAAGAGATAAAAATTAATTGCAATACATGATACTGGATGGTATCTAAGAATGGAGGAGAAAAGGCTCAAAAAGGATATTATTGCAACATAAGAAAAAAATTGGAATATAGAAAGTAAACTTTATTTCAAGGTTAAATTTCTTGAACTTGATAACTAAGTGAATATTCTTGTTGGTAGGAAATGCACGTGGAAGTATTATGTGTTCAAGGAATACGATGTGTGCAACCTGCTCTCAAATGTTCAAAAGATAGAAATGAAGGAAGGTGGGGAGGAGGGAGGGAGGGAGGGAAGACGGGTGGGTGAAAGCATCAAAATGTAAAAATTGGTGGATCTAGGTAACTGGGGGTGCGGGCAGGGTATGTTGGAGTTTTCTGTATGGGGTCTGTATTATTTTTGCAACTGTCCTATAAATTCGAAATCATTTCAAAATTTTAAAAAAATTAATTTTAAAAAAGAATAATGCATGATTTGTATAACATGGTTGCTTTATAGCCTTATTGGTTTTGTGGCAAGCAGCATAGTTTTGTTACTTGGCTATCTCGCCTCTCAGCTGGCTCCAAGCCCTTTTCTGAAGCCAGTCACTAACGGGAAGAAAGCACCTGTCTTCTGCCTGGTGGTTTTCAGGTAGCCCCTGCTTCAGCCTCCTCTGTCACCAGCATTCATTGTGTCCTGCTGGAGCCACTGTTTGGCAAGCAGCCACCCGCCTCCACTCGACCACTGCCTGCCAGGCCCGACTTCTGTCCCTCCACCTCTGCTCACCTGTCAGGCTGCATTTTCAATTACTGTCTTTGAGAAATGTCCAGGTGGACCTATTAAATCAATGAATGTGATGAGCTGAATACAAGGCAATGGCAATTCAGTGGACTCCGGTGGGATAATTGGTGATACCACTGGGTGTTGAAAATCTAAGCCTGAAAATCATTGCCTTGAAGGAAGGGAGGAGGACAACTGAACCACTTCTTCCATTAAAATGCATGAAATTTAAATAATGTCCCTGTTCTTCCCAGTGCCCATCAACCTTCATTTTTTTTTTTATGTGCTGAAAAGTCTAAATTTTATTGACTTCAATTTACAGAATTTATTATAGCTGCATTCAGTTATGGCACATACACATTTTTAAAATACAAGGCACTTCAAAAATAGTATCTTTTAAAAAATAATTAGGAAATAATTGTTTTATTTTTTAAGATGCAAGGTCTACCTAACTTAAGTAATCAATTAACAGATTTATATTAGTCAAATAAACCAGATATCGCTGGCATTATTTCACATAGAAAAACAGAATTGTTCACATTTGGGGAGTAACCAGCTGGATCAATCTAAGAGCCCAGCATTGGCAGAAGCAAAGAACGGCCGTTTAGAAAGTCTGCTTCCAGCCATGTTCGAGGCCACCCACTCCTGCTTTGCTATGAGGTAGGAGGGTCGGTTTAATCCTCTCTGTTGCGGAAACAGGTGAGATCCCAGCCCAGAATCTTGTCCTTTGAAGGGTCCCTTGGGACCACCTTTCAAGGTGGCTAGAGGAGATGGCAAGGATTGGTGGAAGTGGGTTGGGGAAATTTGGGCCATAATATCTATAAGCCACACGCCTTGTTTTTGATATATAAACAAGTAGAATTGTTGTTGTCTCTGGCTTATCTACAGTGCTGTGAAACACAGCTTTGACTGTCCCTTCCAACAGATTCCTATATAGATGTTCTAGAACTGCCTCTTTGTGTATGTATATTAGTGGCCATCACCCACCAAAACTATAGGTTACTAAGAAGATGCTCTGTCTTCCTTCCTGCCCCCTTCTTCATGCTTTGTAACTCACGTAGCATAATTTTTGGAGATATATTAGGGGGAAAAATCAACACAAATATAATTCGAAATTCTGCCACCCAGAGAAAAAACACTTTTCCTAGGAAATATAAGCCTCCTGCAATTTGTGCAACCACCTAGTTTGCAAAGGTCTTGAGTAAATCATATTTCGTGTACATTGAGATGCTTTAGATCAGCTTTTACTGCTCTTGTATCAGCACTAGTAATGTTCTACTCCCTTTCAAAATGATTGAAAAATGAATCTTTAAAAGTATTGAACCACCAGTGACTAGCCCCAAACACTGTATTTTTCCTTTTATACCTTCAAATAGACTGCTAGCCTCTATCCTTATCACCGTGTTCCAGTCGTGATTAGGATGCAGTAAGGGGAATGACACAAACACCGAGTTAGTGTGGCTGACGTACTGAGATCACACCCGACAACAGAAACAGATGGCGACGGCGAGTGAACCCACGGGGAAAGCGGCTGGTAGGCTCTGGCTCGCACTGGGTATTGCTTACCCTTGCACCGGGCTACTTTGTGCTCCACACCTGATGTAAAAATATCCACAGCCCTAAAATTAAATTATGTACCTTATGGAGCAATTTGCATACAACAACTTTGCATAAATTGTGTGTTCCATTACCTGGAGAACATCTGCACTTTTTTTTTTTAACCTTTTATTTTGAAATCCTTTCAAACTTACAGGACATTTTCAAAACCAATACAAACCGCATACAGAAAACTCCAACATACGCTACCCAGATAGCCAGATTCACCAACCTTAACATTTTGCCACATTTGCTGTATCATTCTTTCTATCTGTTGGTCAGAAGAGCCACCTAAAGAGATGTCAACCCACTCTAACATAGGTGTCAGAGTCACCAACAAAAGCAAGTTCTGAAGGAAAGATGCTTTACTCCCATAGAGAAGAGAGAGCAAGGTCACCTTCACCGCTGGGCGTCTGTTCCCGACAGCCAGTGGATCTCCATTCATGCCCAACGCAGGGAGATGTTTTACTCACAGCTCCCCTCACTTGTGTTTGTGCCCCATAATCCCATTCCCTCCCCACCAGTGACAGGCAGACCTCTGGGTGTGAACTGGATGTCATAAGACATGCCCACCAGAAACAGACTGTCTGTAGTGAATATTTACATATACTTGGGAAAATAGGGGAAGGATGTACCAGCAATCCCCAGATTTACTAGGGGGTTGTGTTTTATCCTGCCAAGCTGACACAGCTGGTCCTGAGCACAGATATTTGTGGGTCCCAGGAAAATGTGGCAGGCCACACTAGGATTGCACCCTACCATGCTCCTTCAATACTTAATACTTCCATGTGCATTCCCTGGGAACAAAGATATTCACTTATATAACCACCTTAAGTACAGTTATCAAGCTCAAGCAATTTAACATTGATAAAAAGCTTATAGTCAATATTCCAGTTTTTCATTTGTCCCAGTAATGTCCTTTGGGACTTTTCTTCTCCATGATTAGTTCCAGTCCAGGAGTCATGGATTGCATTTAATTTCATTGTCTCTTTAGTTGCTCTTTTATGTTATTAATTGTGGAAACATATATTCAACATAAACTTTTCCATCTCAACCACTCCCAAGCATACCATGCAGTGGGGTTAATCACATTCACGATGTTGCACTACCCTCCCCACCATCTATTACTAGAACTTTCCCACCACCTCAAACAGTAACCTTACATCCTTTACGCATTAACTCCTATTCCCCATCCTCCCTCCTCACCCTGCCCTTGGTAACCTGTACTATACTTTTTGTCTCTAGTTATTTCATATAATGGGATCATACACTATTTGTCCTTTTGTGTCTTCTTTCACTACATTTGACATCTTCAAGGTTCAGTCATGTTGTAGCATGAAGCAGAACTTCATTCCACTTTATAGTTGAATAATATCCCATTGCATTGTTTGTCTTTTTATTGTTGAATTGCAGAATTTCTTTATATATTCTAGATATTAAACCCTTATCAGATATGTTTTCCAAATATTTTCCCATTATGTTTTTGTCCTCCCACTTTCTTGATAATATCCTTTGACTCATAAAAATGTCTAATTTTGATGAAATCCAGCTTATCTATTTTTCTTTTGTTGCTCATGCTTTCAGCGTAAAGTCTAAGAATCATTGCCTAATATGAAGTCCTGAAGAATTTCCCTATGTTTTCTTCTGAGTTTTATAGTTTCAGCTCTTATATTTATATTGTGGATCCATTTTTGAGTTGATTTTTGTATATAATGTGAGGTGGGGGTCCAACTTCATTCTTTTGTATGTATGTGGATACCCGGTTTTCCTAGCACCATTTTTAAAAAAATTTTTTAGGATACATCGATTTACATAAATGTTACACAGAAATTTTAGGAGTACCCATATGCCCCACCTCACACACCTCACACAACCTCCCACATACACATCCTTCATCAGTGTGGCACAACATCTGTAATAAATATACACATTTTGGGGCTTTGCCACCAAGCATGGACCACAGTTCAGACTGTAGACCACCCTCTCTCCCACACAGTTCTGCATGATACATGATGATATAAAATGGCCTATATCCTCCACTGCAACATCACCGAAGACAATTCCCAAGTCTCAAAAAAACCCCTGTATTACAACTGCCCTTCCCTCTCCCTGCTCCCAAAGCGTCCAGTGGCCTCTGGCTCCACATAATTTTGTAATTTCTTCCATTGCGTGAATCACAACAAGTCTACAACAGGACACCAACAGTCCACTCTAGTCCATAGCTCTTCCCCCAATCCTGAGGAGTCTAGGATGGTGATGTTCCCTCCACCACCAAGTGAGAGGGGGCTTATATCCCATGGATACGATGGAAGAGATTATCCTGCCTGCAGCTGCAGGCTCTCTCCATTCCCCAGGATAGCCGTCGTCCATCATCATCTCCCCACTAGGTGTTCTGGGTGAGTCCATTGAGTTGTAGCGTAAGAGGTGCAGGTCCACAGAGTCTCTGGACCCAGTTGGCACATGGACAGCCCATAGTCTCCAGTCTCTGGAAGTACACCTAACTCTGGCATCAAATACAGGTTTGAATAGAAGAGACAGATGGACCATGTGTAGTGAAGACATATTTCGGTCAGACTCTGTCATTCTCAGGAGTAAGGATTCCAAATTAAGGCCCACTGGTAAGGCATCAAACTCTGGGGCTATCTGCCCTGATATAGGACCTGGATATCTCCCCTAGCACCATTTTTTGAAGAGACTATTCTTTCCCCATTGCATGGAGCTCCTTTGTCAAAAATCAAATGGTCATTGTAATGGTTAAATTCATCTGTCAACTTGGCTAAGTTATGGTGTCCAGTTGTTTGGTCAAGCAAGGCTGTCCTGATACTTACTGTGAGGATATTTCATGGATTTAAATCATCAGTTGATTGCATCTATGGCTGATGACATCTACAATCAACTGAGAAGATTGCCTTCAACAATGAAAGAAGTCTCATCCAATCAGTTGAAGGCCTTAAAAGGACAAGTGATGGTTTTAGCAGTCAGAAAGGAGAATTTCCAGCCATCTTCTCCTGGGGAATTCATGGAAAACTTTTGTCAGAGTCTCCAGCTTGCAATCTGCCCTAATCTGTGACTTGCTTATTCCCAAGGTCATGTGAGTCAATTCCTGTAACAAATATCATAATATTTACAAAAAGGTATCATGATAAACAATGATGCAAAGAACATCCTTCAAAGTACATCTCTGCCATTTATGTAATTATTTCCTTAGGATAAATTCCTAGAAGTGTACATGGCTGAGGCAAAGATCACAGACTTTTAAAGACAAGCTCAAAATAGTGCTCTGAGGATATTGATTTGATTTTATTTGCCTTGCTTATCCAATCCAAGAGCTATCATGAAACAAAACATTTATACTAACTTCCTTTAGTCTCTTAAGCCACAATCTCCATCTCCAGAGGCTCTGGAAATCCCTGCTTTTATTATCCTGAAATCATCATGACTGGAATAATTGGAATGCACACCCACTGTCTCCCAAGTAGATATCTCTTTTTATTTTCTGGTAGTTATTAAGGATGAATAGTCATTTTGCTGCTGAAACGTCCACTATGGGGAAAGTAAAAAATAAGAAAAACATTTACTCATAATTTAAATCACAAGAAAATAAAACCAACCACAAAATAAAATGTCTGTTTCTCAAACAACCCAATTTTTATATCACTCATAGCATCGAAGCTCTTAATGATAGGTAGTAAAGTTTCTATATTTTATTTTTTTACCCAGCATCAGTTGTAAGAAATGTAAAAGTAATTGCCTAGAGGGATATAAAGGAAATCTATATGCAGGCACATTGGAGAGGCAGCAATATGATCTCACAAAAGGGGTCCATGGAAAGACAGTGCCAGTGCCAACTTCAGATCAGCCACAGCCTTTCCACAAGGAAGACTGACAAGCATACGTCTGTATGCATAATTTATATAATAGACATGTTATTTTAAAAAAATAAGTGAACTATTCATAAATCTTCATCATTTAAAGAGGCAAAGTACCTTTCTGACACCTCCTTTCAGGAAGTCTATTTTAAAATGGTGTATAAAATCATTCTCCTGGCATACACTTGCAGGATTTGCCCTCTTGGATGGCTTCCCTTAAAATGAAAGAGAATAACAAAACAACAGAAATAACCTTCCTTGGCTGTGTTTGCCATCAACATCAATAACTGCAGCAAGGCATTCTGACTGCTATTTATTCTGTCATAATTACTATCACCAAACTTCCATGATTACAGCGTTAGTAATTCTGTTGATTATAAATAGCACCAATGCTGTGATACATTAGCAAAGACTGGCAGCATTCTGGAGACATGGTCCAGATACACACGGATAGTTGTACCTTGGAAGATTAAAACGAAACTTCTCCTGGAAAGTGTTATCCCCACGTCACCTTTCTTTCTAATCATTCCAATAAAGGCTTCCTTGAAACATGACTACCATTCTCCCTGTTCAGTGTTTCTGCGGCCCCCTCAAATGTCCTTCATGCGGTCTAGGCTGTGTTTTGTATTCAAAAGATAATCCCTTGGTAGTATATGGACCAAGTAATGTCCTGGTTTCTTGAATTTGCTAAAAGCAGGGGCACTGGATTGTGAAAGCGCACTAGAGCCATTTCTATTTCTATTTTAATGTTGATATATCTTCCTTTTAGCAAGAGTCCTATTGAGTGAATTCTTACAGCGCTAGACTCTTCTCTAGGTTTTTAGGTTCTTTTTCATTTTTTGGAGGGGTGTTTAGCAAGGAGTACAAATTAAGCTTTTATGCTAAACATCCACATATAGAGAAAATGTGCATTAACTGTGTAATTTTAGTTTTCAGATTTATTGCAAAGGGTCACCTTGGGAAAGAGAACCCCCCCCCGCCCCCCCCCCCAGAATGATGAGTTTCTGTCTTCCCCAAAGTAAAAGGGTGCATAATGAATATAACTGAGATGTTTTTCATCTGCCTGGCTGATTCTTGGGAGCACTTTTTAAAAAAACATAAACCTTTTTTTATTGATTCAGAGCTAGAAAAATGTTTAATGCAGTGGTAACATTTAGTAACAAAGGGAAGGGTGTTTTTGACAATTCTGTGATTCATAGCATGAATGTATATGAGTCTCTACATATAAAATGCATGCAATTCATCTTAAGCTGTTTTTTTTTTTAAAACAAATCATATGAATTATTACCCTGATAACTGAGACTACAGTTTGATATTTATGATGTCATTTTCTCTACACAGTTAGATATGGTGACCCCCACATTCTTATGTTTTTCAGTATAATAAAAATTTCAAATATTCTGTTCTGTTGTTAGATCATTTGTCCTGATTTGAGGATACAAAGAAGATGCCATCTTAGGGCTGTAGGGACGATAAGGATAGAATCTAACACAAAATACACAGAGTATAAGGATGCCTCATTCTAACCTTTATTTTAATATATTTCTTTTTATTTTATTAGGAAGAGTTTTGGAATAAATCTTTTGATTGTCCACTAAATTTATTTCAAGTAAAATTTGTGTTATGCCCTTATCTTCTAACTATGCTGTAGCTATATCCAGACACCAAATAGATGCAAATTATGTAACATATTCTGTAACTAACTGCCCTGTGTAGACCCGATTTAAAAGAAATAAAAAATGATTAGTTTTGGTATTGTAATTTTGCCTTTAAATGATAAAGGAAATTCATCCCAATTGTGGAGCTTATTTGCAGAATGATTAATCTTAAAATCAGTCCTCCTACTTTACTTAGCCCTGCCCCTAAAAGCATATAGACCCTTCAAGGTTGACTGACCATTTCTGAAAAGCATTAATTGTTTCAACTGACAAGTAGGATTCTGGTTTTATTTTCTTATAACTGCTATAACGATGAGAATGCTTTTTATGAGTTCCAGAAATTTGGGTGTAAAACAAAACGTGTCCAGTGTCTCACATGGCTTGGGTCTCCTGTAGAGGTAAACAGGGGCCACTCCAATAAGGTGGTTTCAATTTCATATTTACTTTGACTGCAGATTTCATGTCCTGAAATAGGAATGAATTAAATTGATTCAAATACTTCCAGAATACTTATATGCCCCAAAAGAGAAGAGGCAGAATGTGGGCAGAAAACCTTCAATTTTTAAAATTTAATTTGAAGAGTGCTTTCTCTGAGCAGGGCTGGTCTTCAAAACCGAAGGACCATGAGATCTGATTATACATAAACCCCTCAGGGGGCACAGCCTGCCCAGAAGGCAGCCAGGTCAGGCTGCTTTCTCTTTACTAGTTTTATTCAATCCACCAGCGGCACAGATACTTCACCATGATTAAATTGTAGAACAAGCTGCCAAGAGGACTGTGAAATCTTCCTGCCTAAAGATCCCTAAAATTAGGAGTGACAATCACTTGGCTCAGATGGTTTATGAAGGCAAAGGGTTGGGGCTGGATTAGTGAGTTCTAAACGCCAATACATGTACCCTTGCCAGACACAATGATGTTTTCACAAGTCCTCAAGCAAAACAAGAAAATTAGGAGCAATATAACATGTTTTTCCATAAGTTAAAATTTATTCCACTTTAATTACATATTTATCTGTAATATCGCTCACTTTAATTGTAGCATGATATTGTTAACAGAAGCTAGAAGTTATTTTTTAAAGGCCTCAGTTTAGAAAATTAAAAAGTAAGCCAGGGAGCAGATGTGGTTCAAGTAGTTGCGTACCCACCTCCCACATAAGAGGTTCTGGGTTTGGTTCCTGGTGCCTCTTAAAGAAAAAAAAGATGCGCGCAAGCAGACCAGGGAGTCATCTCAGGGGGTTAAAAAAAAAAAAAAAAAAAAAAAAGTCAGCCAGCCCATAACAATCCCAATTTCTTTTTAAAAAGTTTTAATGGGCCTTGAAATCCAAACGTTGGGACCCACTGGTCTAGGTAAGCTTCATTCAACAAATGGTTATTCATCTGCCTGTTCTAATGTCTTACAAAGGAAAATTTCACAGGATAGTGAAAATAATAAAAACCATCTAACATTTGTTGCACACAACATTGTGCTAAGTATTTAGATACATTATTTTATTTAATTCTTGCAACAACCCTCAGAGTTAGACACAATTATTATTAAATCTACTTTTCAGATAAGGGAACTAACCTGCTTAAAGTCACCCAAACTAAAATTGGATTAGCCCCGGGCCACCTGCCTCTGGTTTAGGATTCCATAACTGACCTGGTTCTTTTTGTTTGTTTGTTTGTTTGTTTTTTAAATTTTTCTAAGGAAACAAAGCATTAAAGGTATTTCCAGAGAGGTGCATATACCAGAGAAATACTTCATTTAAACCTTCAAAAGTATCCTTCTTTCATTAAACCAAAGCTTGAGTAGCAAGGTGAGTGGGAGATGGCCTTGAAAGCAAACCAAAAAATCAGGTGAACGTCAGAAGCATCTGTGGAATTTTTTTGATGTCTGATCACCTGCAGTCGCTAAGTCTTAGAGTTCATCAGAGACCACTTTCCAGATGACCTAAACTTCTTGGCTCAATAATCCAGTCATACCCCCTCCTTTTCCCATGGTATCTACTGCAGGCACCCCATTCCTTCAAGCAATTCTGCATATGCAGAATAACTAAACAGGGTGTGAACAGTAATTAACATCTAGATAATGGTGATGGCTAATTATAGCATGGAAAAAAACGAATGCACACTTTGTTTTTGATTGAACCGCTTTAACCTTAACCCTATATTCAAAATCGTGGGTAGGCATGTGGGTATATGCCAAGGCCACTTGTAACTACAGTCCTCAAATCACTAAGCCTCACTGAACTGGGCGAGTTGGGTCATCCCATCGATGCTCTTTTTCATAGGTAGGGTGAGATGTCCTCCTGGAGGTTAAACTAGTTTTTTGCCCCTTTTCTGCAGAAATAAGAGAGGAATCAGAAAGTCTCTTTGGCTTAGACACGATAAGGGGAGTAAATCACTTGCAAGTTATCAGTGAGTTCTCCCCCCACTAGGGGTGTGTATGGTCCCCAAAAGACAACCAATATCCTGTCCTTAGGACTATGAGCAGACATCTCAACTGTAATGGACAGGGATTGTCTGAAATTTGCAAAAGGAAAAGCAATCTGACCCCAAGCTATGTGACTCTTTAGGGACGGGACAGAGGTCAGGCTCTGCAAAGGGGCGGATGGATGCCTGACACAATTCTGACCCAGTACGTAGAGAGCTGCAACTCCAGGCAGTCAAGCAGTGGGTATGACCCCTGACCATGCTTGGCACTGAAACAGTGTCTGTTCCATCTCAGGATGACGGAGGCTGGGCCGGTGAAGGCTCAGCCTGGTGTTTGTGTGTCAGCCTGTCAATAGACAGTAGCAGAAAGCTTGGGCAGTAAGACCAGTGGAGGATGTCCCAGGGCTTTCTCCAATTAGATGTGGAAGTCTGGCTGACTCCTCTAGTGATCTGTGTAGCTGGGCAGACAGGGACAATGGGTGAGGAGAACCCCAAAAGGGAGATAATAGATTTTGCTGGCATAGGGAGTCTTATCCTAGACTGTATTTTAAAAATGAAGTAAAATACATAGGCGTCTGTAGTTGTACCCTGAGTTTGAGCTATCAGATGAGTTAGATGGAAATAAAGACAAAATGGCTACTACATATTATATGGAAACCTTTGACTCTAAACTCTGGAAGGTCTCCTAGAGAGGCGGGATTACACTGGGGGTAAGAGCATTGGCCTACCACCACGTTCCCTGGGTATGAACCCCAGCTCTGCTGCTTACCGGCTGTGTAAGCTTAAACAAATTATCTGTATTTGCTCATCAGTCAAAAGGACATGATGATAATGCCTTGCTTTAGAAGTTAGGGTGAGTATTAAGCAAAAAGTATTTATTAAGCAAAAATGCCCAACCACAATATTTTATAGAACAGGTTACCAAGACTCCGAAGTAAAATCCCCAAGGTCACAAAGCTATTTAGTACCATAACTATTAAGTAGCATGGTAGGAGAACCAACTGTCCCTGTTTTCTCAGGATAATCCTGGTTGTAGCATTGAGAATCCTGCATTTCTGGGCAAACAGGATGGCTGGTTATGCTACAACAAGGAGGAGAAAGTTAACTGACATGGAATCAGCTGAATGCTGACCTAACCAATGAAGAGATTTTCTTTTAGATGGGAGCAATGCTATCACTGAAAGATAAGACTCCAAATACAAGCGCCTGGTAGAAGACTTTGATAACAGTTAAGAAAGCATCTGTCGAGTTGTATATGACTATACAAAGCAAAATTTTCCCAGTAATGTGTTAGTTTGATGGTTAAGAATTTTCCAGACAAGCTTTCTATCCTCTGGGGGAATTCCAGCAGTGCAGATGTGGTCTGTGTGAACCTTTCTCAAAAGCTGAAGGTCTGTCCTGATATTTACAAAATGAAGTTCTGAATAATAATCTAAGATTGCATTTTGTAGAGCGTTTATCTCGCAGGAGTTCAGTGTTCTCAGCAGTCATTATTTAATTAATCCTTGCATTGTCTCTGTGAGACATGGCGCAGACAGGTGTAATTATCTCTGCTTTGCAGATTACATGACTTGGAGCAATGCCTGGTTGTAAGGTGCCTTGGAAAGAGATGTTCCACTCTGATAAAAGGTTTGATTCTTTCTGGTGAGTCTTAGACTTACTGTGACTCTAGGGAACCCAAGTGAACATCATGAGTGGTACACTCCATATTAATAGTCCACCTCTCTTTGCTGGTCATACGACATGCTTAGTCACCACATTGAACAGCCCGTGCTCAACAGGATGGACACCAGCCATGGCAGTGGTCATTAGGGCAGGCCTCTGGAGGTCAGAGTCAATGTTCATTCCATTCTCTGCACTACAAATGTTCATGCTATGCCTTTATGTAAACTGCAGAGATCTTTACTGATTGATTAAATGGTGGATTAACCAATTAGAAAATGTCATAGAACTCAGCCCTTGCCTTGGGAGTAGTAAATCTAAACAGGAAGGGGATAAATGGGAGGAGAGGAATTGATTTCCCCATTAGATGAGATGGGCTGACAAACGTGGTAGAATGACAAACATCAACAATAGCCCTCATGCATTGAATTTTTATGGTGTATCAAGCCCTATTCTAAGCATTTTGCACACAGTAACTCGTTTTATTCCTCACCAATAACTGGCAGATTTGAGATTGGAACCCAGGCATTGTAGCTTCACAGAATGTGGACTTAACCACCATGTTGTAGGTAGACAAAAATAAAACACCTAAAAAATACCTTCCTCCCCATTAAGTGACACTCCAGTCCTGCCTAAATGATAAACCCACTGGCCCTTGCGGCAAGTCCTCACCTCCTCTGGGTGGTGAGAGTGTGCCTGGAGAGGCCAGAGGTGCATCATACTGAGCATACCAGCGTATCTGCCAGTAGTGAAGTTCTTTCTTGGTTTACCTAGTTTCCCAAACTTGACACTAAGGGTAACTGGAAATTGATATACTTATTCTGTACCCATTGCCTTCAAATTTACCAGTTTTGGGGCCGGCTGGATAGCCCAGTGGATAGGGCGCCGGCATACCACATGGGAGGCCCCGGGTTCGGTTCCCGGGGACCTCTCCTAGCGGGCAGACCGCCTTGAGAATGGCAAGCCGCCATGGGCGGGCCGGAGCCGCCGTGGGCAGGGCAAAAAGCTGCCACGGACAGGGCAAAAGCTGCCACGGGCAGGGCAGGTCACCCGCGAATGGAGCGCAGCCAGCCACCCGCGAACTGAAAGCCGGCCGTGTACGGAAGCAGAAGCCGCCCACAAGCGGGGAAAGCCGCGCCTGCGCAGTGACCAAGTCTCGGCGCGTCGCCGCAACGGGGGGGAAGGGGAGATATGTAATAAAATAAATAAATCTTAAAAAAAAAAATTT
>PVKH010024727.1:0-13550 GCA_004027955.1 Chaetophractus vellerosus
CCTTTATTGCTTGGTCTGTCTTCAGTCTTAACCAACAGAACAGAATTATGAAACCTGGACACCCCCAAACAATGACACTAGGTTCAACAGCTCCTTCCACTTGGCCAACACGGGCCTGTCTCCCACTCAACTCTTGGCCCTGGCTGCATATGAAGCTGTAAACACAGTGTGGCTGCCACAGCCCATCTGGCCAATACTTGGTCACACAGGAGCCTCTGAGCACAGTCTGAGGACAGCCTTAGCTGCATCATTCTCACTCCCTGATGAAAAACTGACCCAACAACATTGGATGGTGAACTTGAGCCACCAGGAAAACCCCTGAACCTGTAAATGGCACACTGTCCCTGCCTAACCAGAAGGACACAGGGTGAATGTGAAGATTGCCAGATTCCATCAGCCCACCCCCAAACATTGAGGAGCCTGGGCCCTCATGACACCGGACAGCACTGGCCTGTCCCCAAACTGGGCATGAGCTTGGGAGTTGCCTGATGGCCCTGGCAAGCCTTGCTCTTACTTCAGGAGGAGGGAGCTTCAGTGCCACCAGTAGTTGGCAAAACCAGTTACAGACCTGCTTGGCCATCAAGCTCATCTCCAATGCCAGGTGCTCCTGCCCAGGACAAGATACCCAGTCAGTCCAAGTCTACCCTGGTCTCTCCAAGGTCAAATGTGGCAAAATGTGGGGGAGCTGGAGGGCCACTTGCCTCACATTCACAAGTTTGCTACCAAATGTTCCTCTGGTCAAAGTGAGGGACACACCTGTTGGGAGCCCATTGGAACAGCATCTGCTACCCAGGTGCCACCCCCCTGATAGTTCACAGAGCCCATTTGAAATGCACCAGCATCATGAGGCTGGCAGACTGACTCCCCTGTGGACAGCACAAAACATACCCAGTGGGGCACACCTCCATCTGCAGGTCTTCCTAGGTGTGGCCCAGCCACCAGGGCCTCTGCACCTGATCTGTTGGCTTTTCTTTCTACAGTGGAAGAACCAGAGCTCAAAGAATAACCAGAATGACTTGGGGCCTCCTCCTCCACCAGTGAGGTCTGACTACCCCTCCAGCTCTCTCCTGCTCCCTGCATGGTGGCCCCTGATGGGTGGGATCCCCACATGCTGAGCTCACCTCCCCATGGGCTTCTCTCCCTGGTGATCCCTTGCTTGGTCTACTTTCCCCATGTGGTAAGTGCTCAGGGCCTGCACACAGGAGATGTTTAAGATACATGGATTGAAGCCAGCTGACTGACAATATTTTGGCTCCATGTGGCAAAACAAAGCTGCTGAGTGTGCAGACTCTCCAACTGGGGAAGGGATGCCCATCAATGAGCCCCTGTCCTGGAGCCACCAGGTCACAGTAGATGAGGGACTTTCAGGAGACATTGTTGCAGCAGATGAAAATTAGACAATGAAAAACCCAAGTATGCACTCAGAGAGGTGAAGGTACAAAGTTTTATTATGCACTGGCCCAGAGGAGAGTCAAGTCTCCAAAAAATCTGAGCACTGAGTCTTGGATTTCATAAGTTTATATAGAGATTTTACATGGGCAAATAACTAAGCAAGCAGGCAGGCAGGGGTTATAAAAGCAAAAGGTGTGAGTTTAGCTTATCTTCATAAAACAGAGGGTTATTAGGGAGGAAAAGAGTCATTATCTGCTTAGAGTTGTAAATTCTAGTTGAAAGGGGCAGGCAGGAAGTGCTTATCTTTTTAAAGATGTGGATTCCAGGGACAAAGGGAGGAAGGGAGAAAGGGATGAGGGGTGCTTATCTTCCTGAAGCTGTGGGTTTCTGCAAAGGGGGGTTAGGGCTGCAGCACTTCCTTTATCAACCTGAGGCCACCCCTGGAGGGGACACTCCTGGAGGGAGACCCCAGGGGAGAACAGCCTGGGGGAACTTTCTGGGCATCAGACTGTTGATAAGGAGCTCCTCAAGGAGGGCCAGCCTATTGGAGAAGCACTCTAGGGGAGGAGTATCCTGGGAGAGCATCCTGTGAGGGAGTAGTCTGAGAGGGGATCATTCTAGGGGGAGCAGCTTGTGGGGGAGCATCCTGGGGAGCAACCTAGAGGGGAGCATTCTAGGGAGGAGATTTCGAGGGGGGCATCATGGGGAGGAGCAGCCCAGGGTGGTTACAGCCTGGGGGAAGCAGCCCCATTCTCCACTCACCATTTGGGCCTGGTTGGGGCTGGTGCCCACACCCAAGGTGAAATCCTGCAGCTTCTGGTGAGCCTCTTTGGGGAAGTTCTGGCTCTTTAGACTGTCTGGGCAGAGGGAGGAGGGAGGTGGGTGCCTGGACAAGGAGAGTGAGGGGGAAAGTTATGGGAACAAGGACCCACAAGTCTGAGCCCTCTCCCCCTCCATATCTCTGTCCTCAGTCTGGGGAGAACGTCTGACCAGCTGCCTCCCATAGATTCAGAGGTGCTGGCTACTTACAGACCCCAGGTGAGGGCCATAGGTCTAGGGACACAACAGGACTCCTGAAACCCCAAGAGGCCAACTCCTGAGTCCAGCTCCTTCATCAGATCCCAAGAACCTGCTCCCCATCCACACACAAGCTTGGCACTAAGCTCCTTTCTGTGGAAGAGTTTGTGTGTGGGCAAAGGATCAGCTGTCAGTTATTCAGCCACTGCTCCCCTAGGAGTCCCTGAGGGTGGAGGCATAAATGGCAGAACCTTAAGAGGATAGATTGGAGGGATCTGGTGTGGGCAGGACCCAGAGTAGGTGGATCCCAGCCTGGGCAGACCCTGAGTGGGCAGGATGCTTAGTGGCTAGGACCTCTAGTGAGCAGCACTAGGAGTGAGCAGGAAGAGGAGTGGGGTACCCAGAGTGGTGGGACTTGGGGTGGAGGCACCCAGAGTGGAGGTAACTGGAGTGGGGGAAATGGGGTGGGGGAACCCAAGTGGATGGAACTAGGAGTGAGCAGGAAACAGAGTGGGGGACCCAGAGTGGGGGACATGGAGGGAAAGAGCCAGAGTGGGGATATCTGGAGTGGGGGCACCAAGCGGACCACCTACCAACCCAGTCAATGGCTCCTGGGATTCTCCACCTATGGGCAGAGCTGTGCCCTGGGGCTGAACTCCCTGTCCCTCTCCAGGACCAATCAGCTGAGGTGATGGCCTCCACCAGCCTCTTCCCTCACCAGCTGTCTGCTGGGAGCAGCACCTCCACACCTGCCACCCTCCTCTATTTTCCTCTCAGGCCCTGCTCTGGCTGCAGGGGTGCTGGAGCTGAGGGCTGCAGCATCCTCCACCCCAGAACATTCTCCCACCCTGGCCACCTCAGCTGCTTCCCCTTGTCATCTCCCTGCTGTCCCCATCTGGGTCCCTCAAATTCTGGCTGGGGTCTCCTCCTGTGGTCACTCCTGCCATGTAAATGACCCTTGGATGATTAATTCTGTACAGGGTCCCCAGCCTTGTCCTGCACCCTCCTAATTACCCAGCACCAGCAGGCAGGGCTGGGAAGCAGCCCTCAGGGCCAGTGACTGCAGCCCCCACCCCCATGCAAGCCCCACTCCCTGGGCACCTCTTTGTGGTTGGCTCCCATGCCTGCAAGCACTGGAGGCCCTGGGACATTGGTGCTGTCACTATACTCACTGACTCTCCTCATGCCCCATTCCACACAGCCCCCTGGCCTGGGGGAGCCCATCCCTCACCATACCTGAACCCTCTGTCCTGCTCCCATGTCACAATCCCAAGCTGGTCACACTCACCCACGCTGCCCACTCCCAATTGGGGAAAGCACAACTGCCAATGAGTCTCCAGCAAATACTATCTCAGTGGACACCCATCCCCCAGGCTGCCTGCCCATCTGCCTTGATGATGCCTTCTCCCTCCTGCTCTCCCCTCAGGCACCCCTTCCCCTACTGCTCATGGCCACTTAGGACCTTGGTGCTAAATTCACAGAGATGGAAATTAACCAAGCAAGAGGTGCCTCCCTGTCCCACACTCAGCCTGCTCCCAGGCTGATCACCAGACCCTGGGTGGCTCCCATACCTGCCACTGCCTTGCCCAGGACTCCCCCAACCTCCACTTCCTTTCAGCACTGTCGGTCTTTCTTCTCTGAGTCATTCCCTTATCTGGGGTGTCTGTAGATGTACCATCTCACACATTGGTCTCTTCAGCCTACCCCACCCCTCCAGCTTCCCTGAGATGCTGCTCCCCACTCCCACAGAACCCCTCAGAATGATCTAGACTCCTGGTGTGGACTCCATGTCCCACACTCTCCATGGCCCACTCCAACCTGCCTGCCACACCACAGCATCATGGCACAGCTCATCAGCCACCTCTATCCATCAAGCCTTGTGGACAGACTTCATCTTCTTGGCTTCCTGAACACCACATCCTTCTGATATCCCTCTTATCTCCCCCACCATGCCCTCTCAGACCCTCTGCTGAAACCTCACACTGCTCTGTCTGGGAAGTTCAGAGATGAGACCCTGAAGGTCAGAGAAGTAGTATCTCAGCCCTAAGCCCTCTCTCCCCCTCTCTCACTGCACCAGGGTTGAGCAAAAGTCAACACAACAACACCTTCTAATAGCTGACAACCATTGAAGCAGGATGATGTTCCCACTGCTATTCTGTACTTCTTTGTATACTGGAAATTTGCATAAGAAAAAAATGATGTACAAATAGTTGTCTGCTGAAGGTTTGATATCCAAGTGCCTATTGAACAACCCAATGGAGGTCTACACATCACACACCCAAATGGAACTCCATTCCTCCCTCTCAAAGTCTCCTGCAGTGCCCAGGGTTGTGGACAGTTTGGTGAGGAGCACTGTGCCAGGAGTCTCCTGCCATTCAGCCAGGACAGGGGAGGAAACCATTCTTGCATGTCAAACCTGGCCCACCACCTGTTTTCCTGTGACCCAAGAGCAGAGAATAGCTCTTATTCTTTTTAAGGGTTCTAAATCACCCCCCACACACACACACAGACACCATGTGGCCCCAACTGTCTACCCACTATCTGAAAAGTTGCTGACTCCCCTCCAGGATGCCAAGCCCCTCCTGCACCCTAGCCTGGTCCTGGCAGCACCCACCACCATGCCTGCCCAAGGAGATAATATTACTGGCTGATGCTCCTCAGCCCCCAACCTCCCTGCTCCATGGGCCCTGCATTTGCAGCCAGACCTTGACTGACAGAGCAGGTGACAAATGTCACTCAGTGAGGGCACATGGAAGGTGCTGGAGAAATGCTGGCAAAGGGAACACTTGTTGATATGTTCTGATGACTCTTCCCACTGCATTGGGTTCTCCTGCCCCACCTCTGTTATTTCACCTCCTGGGCCATTGGTGAGGCCCTTGCAGTAAGCACAAACCCATGCCCAGAGCCTACTTCTTCCTGGGGGAACCCTGTTGGATAAAGACTAACTCAGGCCAGAGCCTACCTCTTCCTGGGGGAACACAGTGGGGTGAACACAAACTCATGCCCACTGCACACTTATTCCTGGGGGAGCCCTATGGAGTTAGCACAAACCTATGCCCAGCACACACCCTTCCTAGGTGAGCCCCATGGGGTAAGCACAAACCACACCCAGAGTCTAAGTCTTCTTGGAGGAGCCTACTTCTTCCTACAGTGGAACCTCTGCACAGGTTCAGTGTGGCCACACCCAACCTCTTCCTGTCCAACTCATAGTAGATGATGGTCCAGAGCTGCACCAGCTCCTGGCTGCCTCCTGGCAAAGCCCAGCAACCCTACTGAGGAGAGCATGCTGAGCCCTGGCTGCCTTCATCCTCCTGGAGTGCATGAGAACTGGAACCCAGGTTCCTGACCTCCAGGAAGGAACCATGCCTGGGTCAGGGACTGGGACTTTGAGGTGAATCCTACTTCTGCTGTCTACAAAAGCTCCTGAGTGGCCAAGTGGTGAAGGTAGAAACTGGACAGGGCACCATCCCTGCCACTCACCAGCAGTGTGGCCCTGTGGGAACTGGGTCATGACATGGACCCATGGTACATGCTCACATCACCCCTAAGAGGACCACACTCCTTGGACCCCCTCAGCTATTCCATGAGTTGAAAATGGCTCTGAGCATCATCCTGCTGAAGGGAGCATGAGGCTAGGAGAAGGCAAAGAATGGGCCTGTGACCCAAGGCCCTGGGAGAGAGGAGCATGGCCCATGGAGGTTTGGCCCATGTTTGCTGTGAAGGACTTTCACCTCCCAAGCAAGGCTGGCCTCAGGCTCTGCACATTGGGCTGAGCAGGAGGAGCGACCCTGCATTAGTTATCCAAAAGGGTGCTGATGCAAAATACCAGAAATTACTTGGCTTTTATAAAGGGTATTTATTTGGGGTAGAAACCTACAGTTACCATGAGATAAAGCATAAATTACATCCCTCACCAAAGTCTTTTGCCATGTCTTAGAGCAAGATGGCTGCCAACATCTGCAAGGGTTCATGTTTCCTGGGTTTCTTTCTTCCCAGGGCTCATTTCTCTTCAGACTCAGCACCTCTGCTCTCTTCACAAGGCCAGCAGTAGAGTATCAGGCAAATGGCTCATCTCTCTTCCTGGGGCCTCTGCTGTGTCCGATTGCGCTTTCTCTCATTCCTCATGTATCTGCTTCTCTGTGTGTTTATGTCCCAGGATCCAGGATGAAAACTCCAAACTCCCTTCTCTGTGTGCAGTTTCTCTGTGAATCCTTTCTCCCTTGGTGAGTGGGTCTTAATGTCCTATTGAGTGGCTCAATCAAAGCCCCAATCCTTATTTAATCAAATAAAAGTGAAACCTCTGAATCCAATATAATCTAATATGCCTAGAGAATATTACCAGACCAGTTTACAGACATAATCCATTATCTATTTTTGGAATTCATAAATAATGCCAAAATGCTACAGACCCCTCTGTGTCAGGGAATTTGATCACTCACCCTGGAATGACCTGATTCCACTTACTGGACTTTCCAGTTAACAAAGGATGCATGGCCTTGGCCCAAGCATGTTGCACACCATTTACTTAAATCTATTGGCCAACACAGTGAACCTTCCTGTGGTCTGTTCTGACATTTCTCACCACAAGCATTCACTGAGCCAGGGTTCTTGGGACTGTTTTGGTGAAGATGCCAGAATTTCTTCAGAGACATTGAGAATTGTTCAGTGTTCTCTCCAGGACAGTAGATTAATGCTGTTTTCACTGGGCAGGGGTCCTCATGGCTTTGGGAACCCCACACTGTGTGTGATGCCTGGGCCTCTGAGATGGTAGCTCACCACGACCTTGCCTGCCTGGAGATTTCAGGGACCCTTCACAGAACTTCCCCATCTGTCCCAACTGAGCAGTACAGGCCAGAATCATTCCTGATCTTGGTGTGGTGGCCTCAGCATGGGGGAACCACCTCAGAGAGGCTGCCCCAGACCATCCAACTGAGCTGATGACACTGCCTTTTGTCATACTGCCCCTCTGCCCCAGGCCCACCTCCAAGAGCTGGCAGGCAGCCTGGTGCTGCTCCTTCTGGGCTAGCATGCACTTGCACACGAGAACCACAGCTTCACTGTCCAGCAGGTGTAGGCAGAGCAAGCTCTGCAGCAAGGCCTCCACCAAGGGCTCTGCCTGTGCAAGATCATCCTGCAGGTCCAAGCACAGCTTTCCTGCAAGTGTCACCAGCTCTGTGGCTATTAGACAAGGGTCCCGCTCTCCTGCAGCAGCACCAGGAAGCTCTGCATTGCCTCTCAGGCCAGGGGTCTGCTCTGCCAAAACAGAGAACGGTCACTGCAGCACTGGCCTTAGTCACCACACAATGCACATGGCACCACCCACACCCTCCTCATCCCCACACCACCTCCATGCAGCCCACCCAAGTAAAGGCAGAGGTGGGGGCCAGATGCCCTTGAGAATTCCCTCCCAAACCCCCAAAGAATATAGTCCTCAAGGAACTCTGGCTGAGGGCCATGCTCATGCCCAGGGCCACCCTGCACAGCTCCTCTGCCTCTGAACCTCTCCTCTGCCCCCATGGTCAACACTGGCTCAGGCAGCTGAGGGGTCCATCCCTGGCCTGGCCCAACAATGAAAAAAGTACACAAGGAAAGGAAAGCCCCTGCTTAGCAGTGCTGCTTGTTGACCCGGGTGGGTCATATTCTGCCTGTGTGCTTTGGCTCACTTCCCTTCCTGGGAGCTTGTGAGGGGGTGCCTAGAGCTGCCCCACTTGGCAGGTGTGGACACCCAGCTCAGAGAGTTGAGGCAACTTCCTAGGGTCACCAGGCAGGTGACCCCAGCAGGCTGGCCTCCATGTCCAGGCACTGACCCATCTACACCTAGAAGGCCACTCTGTTCCCCTGAGGCATGGGTACAGCCCCAACTGGAACCTCCAGAGCTAGGCAATGGCTGGTGGGTCTCTTGGGCTTTCTGCATTTTCCTCAGTTTATACAAATCTCACAGTGTACACAGGCACACATTTTCACATCAGAAACAGAAAAAGGGACCAACTTCCTCTGCCATCCTGAGCCTGCCTGATACCCATGGACTTGGTCATATACCCAGTTCTGACACATTATCTGTCAGGGGACTGGAGTATGCTGAAGTATGTCCCCCCATGGACACTTAGGCACATGCAGAACAGCGGGCCTTTCCAGACAGATATCTGGATGCTGGACAGATGGGGGGTCTCCTGCCTTGCAGATGCCCAGAAGGCACATCCTAGTCCCTTTGTTTGCATCTGAATTCTCTTTTCTATGAGATGGACTTCTAGGTGTGAAGTTAAAGTGGAGTGGGATATGAAAATTAAATTTATTCACTGATATGCCAACTACATTCTGAAAGGGCAGCAAAAACCTACATGTTCTTAGAGGGCATGTGGCTGGGCCTGTTTGTCCCTCTGGCCTGGGGGTCTGCTCTGTCTTTCTCATTCTCTCCATCCAGGCTGAGCATGTGTGGGTGCCCTTGGAATTCCCAGGCTGGTTCTAGCCAGCCCCAGCTGCTGTTCCTCCTTCCTTCTGTACATTACCCCACCAGGGTGACTCACTTTAGTCTCGAGACACCTCTTCCCAAATTTTAGTGGCCCTCCTGTCCCCAGACTCAGTACCTTCACACCCAGGGGTGACCATGCTTTTCTGAGCACTTCACCAACTTCAGGAAGCTCTGGGCTTCAGATAAGGGGCAGAAGACCCCATGCCACTACTGAAAAGAGCAGAATTTCCAGGACTTCCTCTGGAGGAGGGCTCCTCTTACCACCCTCATTTGCTTCAGCACAGGCCTGTCCCCACCAGACTTTTGGAAGAGGCATGGAATGGGGAGGGAAAGCTGGAGGCAAGACTTCCACTACAAATCTGATACAGAGACCAGATTTAAGATTGGAAAGGGATTCATCTGTGGACCCTGGTTTTGAATTGGGCTTGTGGCCTTTCCAGGCCTGGGTATTTAAGAGGGAATGGAGTAGAAGAAACCTTCTGGGCATCTGCAAGGCAGGAGACGCCCTATCTGTCCAGAATCCAGATATCTGTCTGGAAAGGCCCGCTGTTCTGCATGTAAAGGCCCACACCCCACCCCACTGCACCCTGCTGTGGTGGTTCCACTTCTCAGCACTCCGGGTCACCTTTTGGTTCCTGTGCATCTGGCTGCTCCCCCAGCTGCCCCCACCTGGACTCACTCTGGGGACCTGGGCTCAGCCACTCCCCCCTGTCATTTCCACACTCTGGGCTAATCACATGCTCCAGGCACCTTTGCCAGTGCTGTCAGGGAAGACTGGGGCTCCAACATGGTTCCACAACCCACAGCTGGGGTGCACAGGGTCATGGGCACTACAAATGTGGGCTGTGCCTGCACTTCAAACCCATCCATTTAGGCCAACCCCGCCGCTCATTCCTGGTCTCCATTGCTTCCTGTGCATGGGACATGGAGCAGACTTGGCAGTTTGCAAAGCCCCGCAGAATTTTGTTTCTCCCAGGAAGGCACTGGGCCTTTCCTATCAGAGCTTCCAGACCCCTTGGTGATGCTCAGTGAATATACTCCTCATCACCCGTAAAGCAGTAATAAATTTTAACCAGCAATGTAACCTGCCAAAATGTCAAATAAAATACCATTCAATATTAAATTAGATTCAAAAATAATTCCACAAATTCTATGATTCTCATTTTCATTTGTTTGAAGGCAGTTTCTTTTTTTTGGTTGCTGTGCAATCAATTTGTTCCAGATAATATGCTTCTGTTTACAAACACGTGTCTTACTTAACATTTTGAGATATGGTGAATGTTACTTATTTACTATCAAGAAACAGGTCCAGTAAATTTTAAACGCTTTTCAGAAGACTTCTGCCTGTAAGTGGCAGCTCAGATTTTGAACCCATGATTGTCAGACTCTAAAGCCCACACTCCTAACCTCAGCACTTCAGATCAAATTCTTTATAAACTTCATGTCTAATGGAGCTTGGTATACTAGCAGAAGGCAGGGCCAGCATGTATTTTACTAGTGCCCTTTGCAAACCCAGGCTGTCTTTCACCTTCTCTGTTCTCTCTAATATGAAATATAATCTTTAGAACATCTTAAACATACTTGCCCAGTATTTCTCAATGTTCTATTCTCACCTGAACCCAGATTAGATTGAGGCGAATTCTCAGGTCAATTACTTAATAGTTGTGTTGGGCAACTTACTGATCCTCTCTGAAAACTAGGGATAGTGATAGGAGCAATGCCATTTAATTTGAGATCTTTGGGATCTTGAGCCATCACCATTTTGTTTCCTGTATACACTGTTGTGTCTTAACACATTCAGCATCTGGTAGTGCAATTTGCCCTTTTTCCTTTCCCCCTTCATAAATTTTCTGGCAATTCCTGCACTTTCCTCCATCATACTTTGTTGAGCACATTTAAAAAGAAATCTCCTAATGGACAGAAAGCTGGAAGTTAAGTTCCTTAGGGGCTCCCCTGAGTAACTAACAGTACTATTTTGTGTGTATGAAATATATTTAAAGGGAAAGTCTAAGGTCATTTATATTATTAAAAGGAAAGCTAAATAATGTAACATGAAACTATAACATAGTAAATCCACATGTTAAATATGAAAATTGGTAAAATTGTATATAAAAGACCATTTTATTTGAAGCTGAATAAATGTATGTTTATACTACAAGGTGTTCCTATCAGACCAAAAAAAAAACCAAACTCATTATGCTAAGTGAAAGAAACCAGACACAAAGTACTACATATTGTATGATTCCATTTATATAAATTGTAAATATAAATCAATTTATAAAGATGAAATTATATTAGTAAATATATAAGCCTGGGGAAGGACAGCTAAGGGGTTTGGAATTTTTCTTTTTGGAGTAAAAATTGTTCTAAAATTTTTTGTGGTGAAGAATACACAACACTGAGATTATACTAAAAGCCATTGATTATACACTTTGGATACTATAACTAAGTAACACTGCTTAATAAATTTTAAAAAGTGCAAGAATTGGCAGAAATAGCAGCTATATATAGCAGAGGAAGCATAGAGAGATTGAAAGGTGAAGAATTTTCTTGTTTATTTGTCCATTTTTTGTTTGCTATTATTACTATTGAAATAATGAAAAGGCTCTAATAACAATTGAAGTGATGAATGCACAACTATGTGATTATACCAAATACCATTGATTGTACACTTTGGATGAATTTTATGCTTTATTAATATGTATCAATTTTGTTTGGCACAGTCCTTCTGGACCCTTTGCTGGAACAAAATCCCCAGGACCCAGGCTTCTGGGTAGCTCTGTGTGAAACAGAAAACTTCCAGGAGAGGATAGAGGGTGTCTGATGTCCAGGGTAGAAGTCCATGGAGGCCAGAGGGAACATAGATGGAGCCTGATTGAGTAATTGAGTCCTTCCCTTCTTGGGGGCTGGAAAGTGTCCTCAGAAGGCAGACTGGGGTGGGGGCAGGGAATGGGAAAAGAGAAGCCTCAATTTACAGTGGACCCAACACTAAAACAAATTCTTAAGTATGGCTCTTTTCCCTGCTGTAACAGCAATGATTTACACTTAAAACCTTGCTCACAGAGGCAGATGGGTTTGGGAATCCTGTGCCTCCAGTTGAAGACAGATTTTTCAGGTGGGATGAAGCCCTACAAGGCCTCTCCCCTGGGGTATGGTCCAGGCCTCCCCCATGAAGTTCCTCCTCTGCCATCCTGTGCTTGAGCTTCACTCCTCAAAGCAAGGACACAGCAGGTGGGGGCCAATGCTGCCTGTAGCCTGGGTCCATTGGGCCAGACAAGGCTTCTCTGAGTGCTTTTTCTTCCAAACAGGCCTGGGAGTAGGTTGAGGTGAGTGAGGCATCAATAAACTGAGTCACCAAGATAAGTAATATCTTGATGCAATATTCCTAAAAATTAAACTTAATGCCAAAGTATCTGTGATGACAACAATTTCAAATTTTTAAATATAGGCAGGTCAGCATTATTTATAATTTCTTTTTGGTCAGGCTACAGGGGGGGATGAATAGCAGTGTTGCAGCCAGACAAGGCCATTTGGTGGCTGTAATCTGTCTTTTCCTCAGGTTCTAAGTCAGATGTGGGGATGGAGACAGGCAGCTAGAGCCCAGGTTCTGTTCATGGAGCATAAGTGCCAGATGCCTTGCTCAGACCACCTAACCTGCTTAAGAACCCTGTCATTACAATGCTATTTAAATTTTTATTTTCTAGTGGTTATCGCAGGGCTTATGATACACATCCAGCCTACCTTCAAGAACACTCCACCAATCCATGTGTAGTGTGAGAACCTAACAAACAGTCCATGTCCAGTTCCTCCCTCCCATCCCTTGTGCTTTTACTGTCACACACCTGACTTTCACTTGTGCCATAATTCACAAGACACTGCCAAGTTTTTCTTTAGGCAATCAGTTATCTTTTAGTGTGGTTAAAAAGGATTAAGTATATTTTATATGTTCACCTTCATTTTCAACATTTCCTGCTCTTCATTTCTTTTGTGGATCCAATTTTTAGACTGGTATAATTCATTTGCCTGAAGAACTATTTTAGCATGTCTTATGCAATTCAAACTCTTTCATTTTAAAAGGTTTTGCTTAATTTTCCTTCATTTTTGAAAGATATTTTTGCTAGGTTAAAGTGACTTTCCTTTAGTCACTTTAAAGATCTTCATCTAATTTGCATAGCTTCTGACAAGTCTACTGTATTCCTTATTTTTGTTCCCCTATATGTCATGTTTTCAGCAGTTTGAATATATGTTTAGGTATCGTGTGTGTGTGTGCATGTGTGTGTATATGTGTATACAGTTGATATTTATCCTGCTTGTCAGGTTCATCAATCTGTAGTTTGATGACTTCTATTACTTTTATATAATTTCAAGTCATTTTCAAATATCTCTTTTGTTCTTTTCTTGCTTTTTTTCAGGGATCCTAACAACACATTTGTTGGGTCATTTCAGGTGGTCCCACAGCTCTTGGATGCCCTGTTCTGTTTCATTTCACAGTTTTCTTTTTCTATTTCAGTTTAGATGACTTCTATTGACCTGTCCTCAATGATTCTTTCCTTGGCTTTGTTGAGTTTAGAGATGAGGCCACCCAGAGAAGACATCTTTCATCTCTAACATATTGACAGGGAGAGCAGAATTGTTTTTTTCCTACATTTCTACTTGATTATTATTTTCATCT
>PVKH010024728.1:0-13556 GCA_004027955.1 Chaetophractus vellerosus
AGGGCAGGCAGCCTAGTTCTGGCCAACAGGCTCTGCCACACACTCACTGTGAGACCGGACAAGACCCTTCCCCTCTAGAAGCCTCGGTTTCCTCTTTGAAAAATATTGTTAGCTGGATTCTCTGATTTCTGCAATCTGGGAGGAGAAGACTAGAGAGAGCAGTGATGCCCTGATCTTCCAGTCCCTAGGAGACCTCTCTGCCCAAGGCCCAGTCCTGAGTTTTCTGCTTGTTACTTAGTCTGAGGTAGCTCGTGATTGGGTTGATGAATGAGCTTCCCAGATCTGAGATTTCGCCCATTAATAATAAAGCTCATTGCAATCCTTAAAAAGGCCAAACAAGTAACAGCAAATGAGAACTGACTGGGAATGATCAGATACTTTTTAGGCCAGATCCATCAGTTACTCCATTAATCTGTTCTATCAACAGCAATAATACAGAGTGCTCAGGCAGACGACCAAAGAGCAAGGTAGAAGAATCTGTGCTGGCTTCTGTAACAGCTTCTGACTCAGTGAACTGGTACTCATCTGGCACAAATGCCAAAGTAGGCCAGTTTTGCGGCATAATATGGGGTAACAGAGTTCTGCATAGGCCAGAGAAGGATGGATGGTTTGCCCTTTGTTCTCACAGCCCTCAGGCAAGTGGATCTGCAACAAAGCAAATAGTTCGATTCATGTAGCTGAAAATGTCCAATAAAAGGAAGACAAAGAATATAGGTTACCAGGGACAGTTTGGGGATAGGGAATGGGAAGTTAAGGCTTAAAATGTGCAGGATTTCTCTTTGGGGTGTGCATAAGTGTTACCTCTGGATTGGTCTCCTGACTCTCTTTGAAGTCTCTTAGCCCTATGAACTCATTTGTATTTAACATTTCCCCCTTTTATTCGGAGTCTTTTTCCAGTCATTCTGCCTGTTGGCATTTGTTAGTAATCTCTTGTTGCCAGGGAGGCTTATCCCCAGGAGTCATGTCCCACACTGGAACAGAATTGTTTTGGTAATGGATGGGGGTGAAGGTAGCACAACATTGTGAACATGATTAACAGCACTGAAATATATATTTGAATGTGATTAAATGGGTAAATGTTCAATTGTGTATATGGTAACAGAATAAAATAAAATAAATCCATGGAACTACAGTATACAAACAGTGAACCC
The DNA here is from genome assembly GCA_004027955.1 of Chaetophractus vellerosus. Lineage (NCBI taxonomy): Eukaryota > Metazoa > Chordata > Mammalia > Cingulata > Chlamyphoridae > Chaetophractus > Chaetophractus vellerosus. The sequence continues at coordinate 1,152 of PVKH010024728.1, forward strand.
TAAGTCAAACTATGGACTATAGTTAAGAGTACAATTATAAAATTGTGCTATCAATTGTAACAAATGTTCTACACCAATGCAAAGTGTTGATGGTGGGGGGTGGCATGGGAATCCTATCTTTAATGTATGATTGTTCTGTAAATCCACAACTCCTCTAATAAAAAATAAATAAAACAATAAAGAGGGAGTCACAAAGTAAACTAGGTTTATGTTCTCAGATGATGTCATTTTCTTTTGAAAAAGTTATTAAAAATACATGAAAACATGGAAAATGCTTATGAGATAAATGTTAAATGAAAAAGCAAGATACAGGCTTGTATTTTAATGTGGTTATAATGATACAAAAAAAAAAGCAAAAGTAAAAATCCCAGAAATTTGCACAAAGGGACAAATGATGACATTAGAAGTGTCTGGCTGATAGAATTATCATCATTTTAAAACTGTTTCCCCTACTTTTCTGATTTTTATGTAAAATGCCTATATTTTATGTTAGCAAAATATAATTACATGTTTAAAATCAATTATAAGAAAGGACACTTAGAGGGCATTTGGTTCCGTCATTTCCAAACATGGTTTTGCTGAGTACTCAGCTAGCTGCATTAGCATCAGCAAGGAAGCTTGTTAAGTGTACAAGTTCCCAGGCTCAGCCCTAGAGATTCTTGACTTAGTAAGCCTGCTATTGGCCTCAGGAATCTGTATTCATTAAATTAAAAAGAAAAAGTTTTACTGATTTCTCTTGTAATTTCTTCTTTAACCCACTGATTATTTAAGAGTGTATTGTTTAATCTCCATATATTTGTGGATTCTCCCTTTTTCTGCCTGTTATTCATTTCCAACAATTCTATTATGATCAGAGAAAGCATTTTATATAATTTCCATCTTTTTAAATTTATTGAGATCTGACTTATATCCCAACATACAGTCTATCCTGGACTGTGAGCACTTGAGAAGAATGCATATCCTGCTCTTTTGGGGTGGAAAGCTCTATAAATGTCTCTTTTCCTAGTTCATTTATCATATTATTCAAGCTCTCAGTTTCCTTATTTATCCTCTGTCCAGATGTTCTATCTAATGCTGAGATTGGAGTGTTGAAGTCTCCAACTATTACTGTAGAGACATTTATTTCTCCCTTCAGTTTTGCCTGTGTGTGTATCATGTATTTTTGGGCACCTATTTTAGGTGCATAAATATTTATTATTGATATTTCTTCTTGGTTAATTGCCCCTTTTATTATTATATAGTAACCTACTTCATCTATTATAACAGATTTTCATTTAAAATTCATTTTATCTGATATTAGTATCACTATACCCACCTTTTAAAAAATTACTATTAGTGAGGGCTACCTTTTCCAACCTTTCAATTTCAGCCGGATTGTGACCTTGCCTCTAAGGTGAGTCTCTTGTAGACAACAAATAGATGGCTTATGTGTTTTGTATCCATTCTATCAGTCTATGTCTTTTAATTGAGGAGTTCAATCCATTAACATTCAGTGTTAATACTATAAAGACATGATTTACTTTGTCCATTTTATCCCTTGGCTTTCTGTTGTCGTATCTTACTGTTGTCTATCTTTTAACCCTTTCAATTTCTCTTACTTATGTTCTTCATTTCTACACTCTTCTCCAGGGCTCTCTCCCTTGTCTTTTCCTATCAGGTTGTAACACACCCTTTAATGTCTCTTGTAGATTTGGTCTCTTGGTAACATACTTTCTGTTTTTTGATTGTCTGTAAAGACTTTAAACTAAAGACTATTCTGAAGGATAGTTTTGCTGGATAAAGAATTCTTGGCTGGCATTTTTTCTCTTTCAGTACCTTAAATATATTGTACCACTGCCTTCTCACCTCCATGGTTTCTGAAGGGAGATCAGCACTTAGTCTTATTAAGCCTCCCTTGCTTTTCTCTTGCTGTTCTCAAAATACTCTCTTTATCTTTGGCCTTTGAGAATCTGAATAGAAGATGTCTCAGAGTAGGTCTATTAGGATTTATTCTGTTTGGGGTATGTTGTCCTTCTTGAATATTGATACTCATGTCTTTCATAAGGGTTGGGAAATTTTCAGGCAGTATTTCTTCAAATATTCTTTCTACTCCCTTTCCATTCTCTACTTTTTCTGGGATACCTATAATGTGTATGCTTATCATTTCATGTTGTCAATTCAGTTCCCTGAGACCCTGTTCCATTTTTCTTTTCTCTGTCTCTTCTCTATCTTTTCTATTTCAAATGTCCTATTTTCTTTCTTTTTTTAAATGATTTTACCTGGTTCCTTCCCCTGCCCCCCACCCGCTTGCTGTCTGTGTCCATTTGCTGGGTGATTTTCTGTGTCTGTTTCTTGCATTCTCTTCTCATTTTTCTCCTCCAGGCTTCACTGGAATTTGATCCTAGGGACCTCCAATGTGGGAGAGAGGCACCATGTCATTTGTGCCACCTCAGTTCCTGGTTTCTGGCACATCTCTCCTTGACTCTCCCCTGCATCTCTCTTTTGTTGCATCAGCATCTTGCTGCATGTTTTGCTGCGTGGGCCCGGCTCACCTGCTTGCCTTTTAACCAGGAGGATTGAACCTGGGTCCTCCCATATGATAGACAGATGCCCAATCACTTGAGCCACATCCGCTTCCCTCAAATGTACTATTTTCAAATTCATTTATTCATTCTTCTAACATTTCAAATCTGCTGTTATATGACTCAAATGTATTTTTAAATATATTTATATTACAGAAGTTGTGAACTAATAAAACAAATCATGCACATCTGTAGGATTCCCATACAATAACCCTTCACCAACACACCACACATTGTGGAACATTTCTTACAGATTATGAGATAATATCATCAGACTATTACCATGAACTATGGTCCATAGTGTACTCCTGGCATATTTTTTCACACCCCCCTATTATTAACAAAGTACATCTTTGGCATTGACACAAGAATATTACAGTATTGCTGTTAACTATAGTCCACAGCTTACATTAATTGTATTTTTCCCATGTTTCACCACATTCCCACCACCCAGGAATAGTGACAGATGTCTGTTCTAGTTCACAGAAGGGCATTCTTGCCTTTGTACTATTAACCACAATTCTCATCCACCTCTGGGTTCACTGTGTTATTCAGTCCCTAGATTATTCTCTAGCTTTCTTTCAATTGACATTTACATCCCTGGACTACACTTCTGCTAATATATTTTTCATCTCATCCATGTGTCTTTCATTCTCATAAACTCTGTTACTTTTTTTGGTAGGCTTTCAAATTATTCTTTATGTTCACACAGTGTCACCTTAATATCCTTTATATCTTTAGCTCTATTTTCCTTCATCTCCTTAAATTGTTTGAGGAGGTTTGTTTGAACATCATTTATTAGTTGTCTTAAATCCTGAGTCTAATCTGGATTGTTGGCTTTTTTCTTTGAGTGGACCATATCTTCCTGTTTCTTAGTGTGGGTTGTTATCTGCTTATGTTGACGATTTTGCACTGTTGATCAACTTCTCTCTTGCGTAGTGGTTTTACTTTCACAGCTCTTCTTTGATTTTTAGTTTAATTTTTTTCTAAAACTTTAATATTGCCCTGTTTAAGGAGTCAAAACTGTGGCAGGGAGCTGCTAATGGGGCCTGACAAGATATACCATGAATGGGAATGAATCAGGAGACACCAGTCTGTATTCCTTCACTTTCTGTCTGGGTAGCAAATGGCACTCCTTGGCAAACCCATCCACAGAGATGAATCATTCAATTTACACTATCTTTTCTGAGCTAGCAAAGTATGGTAGCTACATTCGCCAAAGAGAAACCACAGTCAGCCCTCCGCCACACCCTCCCTCTTCCCTGGGCTGCTTAGCCTCAGGTTTAACAGAGGCTGTTCACCTTGCAGGTGGGGAATGGGCAGCATTCTCAGCGGCAGGGGTATCAACTCATGGTATTCCCTTTGGCCTCTCCATCTCTCCATCCCCAGTCCTTCCTAGACAATGTGTGTGGCACTTTCCTGGCCTTCAAGGGTCCCCAAAGTGGCTCCCTCAGACTACTTCTATACCTTCTCCCCTATTTTGCAAGAGAGCTGCACCCTGCCTGAGCTACTCCAACACCATCTTGTGCATTCCCAAAACAAATGAAAATGAGAACACAACATAGCAAAACTTATGGGATGCAGCAAAGGCAGTGCTGAGAAGAAAATTTATAGCCCTCAATGATTACATTTAAAAAAGAAGAAAGAGCTAAAATTAAAGACCTAACTGCACACCTGGAGGAATTAGAAAAAGAACAGAAAATCAATCCAAAAGCAAACAGAAGAAAAAAATAATAAAGATTAGAGGAGAAATAAAGGAAGTGGATACAAATAATCAACAGAACTAAAAGTTGGTTCTTTTCAAAGATCAACAAAATTAATAAACCCTTAGCTAGATTAACAAAGAAAAAATGAGAGAAGACACAAATAAATGACAAGACTGACCCAGAAGAAATAAAAGTGATCATAAAAGGATACTATGAACAACTGTATGCCAACAAACTAGACAACATTGATGACATAGACAAATTTCTGGAAACACATGAACAAACTACACTGACCGAAGAAGAAATAGAAGACTTCAATAAACCAATCACAAGTAAAGAAATTGAAACAGTCATTAAAAACCTCCCCAGAATGAAAAGTCTAGGAGATATGGCTTCACAGGTGAATTCTACCAATCATTTAAAGAGGATCTAATACCGATCTTGCTCAAGCTCTTCCAAAAAATTGAACAGGAAGGAACGCTACCTAACTTATTCTATGAGGCTAACATCACCCTAATACCAAAGCCAAATAAAGATATTATGAAAAAAGAAAATCACAGACCAATTTCTTTAATGAATATAGGTGCAAAAGTCTTCAACAAAATCTAAAAACATATAAAAAAATTAAGGTGATAATGCATGTTTCTCTGGTTTCTGCTCAATTACCAATCTCCGTGGAATTCAGGTGATAGTTCCCAAAATGGATTTTGACTAGTACAAGTGATACCCTACAAAGAGAAGCCCTAAGAAGGAGGACTATTTTGAAACAGAGTCAAAAGGATACCCTCGAAGCATGGTTTAAGGGGAATGCTTACCCTGTTATATCTTCCATGGAATAGCTAGCCAAAAGAAATTGGCATTCTGGAGTCTAGAGTTCAGAATATTTAGAGCAAGACACAGAAGGAATTGGATACACATGAAAAGATCTCATATCAGTATCCTAGTTCTAGCATTGGGAAAAACCAATTCCCTGGTATTTGGTACTAGGGAAGAACTGGCTAAAGAAACAGGCATTCTGGAATGAAGAATTCAGCAGCTGCACAATTTTGCATTCCCCCCAGCAATGAAGGGGTGTTCAAGCTATTTAGGTTAACTTCTGTCATCCAAAGATTTTCAATAAAAGGCACCAACTTTCCTGAATCCAGATCCACAGGAGGAGGATGCTTCATCATCTGAACCACCGCTCAGTGAGGATGATTTCCAGGCTCTGTTCCTTATACTGTAAAGTTCACCAGAAATTCAGCTTTAAGAGGAGAAAGATGTCATCCTCACAACCCTGGTCCAGGACTCTTTTACTTTGATGCAAAATCAGTATGATTTACAGGACAATGAACAATAAGGATGCCATGTTTAGGAGCACATCCAAGGCAAAAAGAAGGATAAAGAACTTGGAAACCCACATGGAGGATTTTACTCTGTCTTGTGGGCAGCACTTACCTTCTGTTTTCACTTCATTGGTTTCAGAGTTCCATATTGCCTCTGGAGACTCCTTGGGTCTTAGGCAGTGGACATGCTCATTGAATCTTGAATGAAAAAAAGGATTTTAATGACAAATGTGATTTCCTTGCTGTGATCATAACCTCTTTAGTAATCTAGACAATCCTTGAACTCTAACTTAATCCAAGTGAAGAACTAGGTCCTAGAGAGACATATGTGAACATGTTTTCTTCTGGGAAGATGAGAAGTCAAACTGGAATTTAGGTTGCTGTGTAGAAAATGAGGGGACGCTTGCTTATGTAAGTTCATGAAAATGAGATCTTTGATAGCTCTGAGGGTTGGAAATGGAACAAATTTCATATCCATCAATACAGAAAGAATAAGCAAATTATATTCATAACATTGAGCAGTCTTCAAGTATGAACACAATTTTTACTAGTTTAAACATACAAAAAATTACAAGGAAATGTATAACAGCAACACCGTAAAATCACTGAACAAAGTCAATATTGATATTGCCACATTTTTGTTTTTGTATCTATTTACACATATTATTCATAAAATCCCCTATTTTAATAAAAATTATATGCAAACTTATTATATGTAAGCTATGTATGTGAATTTTATTATTATATTATATTGTATGTAAACTTAAAAAAATTATAAACCATGATCAAATGGGCTTTATACCAGTTTTATAAGGGTGGTTCAACATAAGAAAATCAATAAGTGTAATACACCACATTAATAAATTGAGGGGTAAAAATCACATGATCACCTCGATTGATACAGAAAAGGCATTTGACAAAATACAACATCCTTCCTTGATAAAAAACACTCTGAAAGATAGGAATAGAAGGAGACTTTCTCAATACGATAAAGTACATATATGAGAAACCCACAGCTAACATTGTATTTAATGGTGAAAGACTGAAAGCTTTCCCACTGAGATAGGGAGCAAGACAAAGAAGCTCACTCTTTCCATTGTTATTCAATATTGTGCTAGAAGTTCTAGCTAGAGCAATTAGGCAAGAAAAAGAAATAAAAGGCATACAAACAAGGAAAAGTAGAAGTAAAATTTTGTTACTTGTTGATATGATCTTATACTTAGAAAATCCCCAAAAATCCACAGCAAAACTATTAGAACTTATAGACAATTTCAGCAACATGGTGGGATACAAGATTAATATACAAAAATCAATAGCATTTCTATATACTACTAATGAGCAATCTGAGGAAAAAGTCAGAAAAAAATTCCATTTAAAATAGCGACTAAAAGAATCAAATATTTAGGAATAAATTTGACCAAGGACATAAAGGACCTGTATTCAGAAAACTATAAAACATTGCTAAAAGAAACCAATGATAATCTAAATAAATGGAAGGATATTCTATGTTCATGGGTTGGATGACTAAATATCATTAAGATGTCAATACTACCTAAACTGATTTACAGAGTTAACACAATCCCAATAAAAGTTCCAATATCCTTCTTTGTAGAATTGGAAAAGCCAATTATTAAATTTATCTAGAAAGGCAAGGGCCTCCAAATAGCCAAAAACACCTTTATAAAAAAAGAACAAAGTTGGAGGACTCTCAATTCCAGACTTTAAAGCATATGATCTAGTTACAGTGGTCAAAACAGCATGGTACTGGCATAAAGATAGGTTGACCAATGGAATCAAATTGAGAGTTTGGAAATAGACCTTTACATCTCTGGTCAAGTGATTTTTGTCAAGACTGTCAAACCCACTCAGCTGGGTCAGAATAGCCTATTCAACAAATGGTGCTGGGAAAACTGGATGTCCACATCTAAAAGTAAGAAAGAGGACACTTATCTTGTGTCTTGTAAAAAATACTAATTTAAAATGGATCAAGGACCCAAATATAAAAACTAGAACCATAAAACTCTCAGAATAAAATGTAGGGAAACATCTTCAAGATCTTTTGCTTGGTGGTGGTTTCTTGAACCTTACACCTAAAGCACAAGCAACAAAAGAAAAAATAGATAAATGGGACTGCCTCAAAATTAAATAATTTTGTTATTCAAAAGACTTTGTCAAGAAAGTAAAAGGGCAGACTACTCAATGGGGAAAAAATCTTCGGAAACCATGTATCTGATAAAGGATTGATCTACATATTATATAAAGAGATCACACAACTTGACAAAATGATAAGCAACCCCATTAAAAATGAGCAAAAGAATTGAAAAGACATTTTTCCTAAATGGAAATACAAATGGCCGAGAGACACAAGAAAAGATGTTCAACATCACTAGGTATTAGGGAAATGCAGATCAAAACTACAATGAGATATCATCTCACACCATAGAATGGCTATTATTAAAAGAACAGAAAAAACTTCAAGAGGTAGAGAGGATGTGGCAAAATAGGAACCCTCCTTCACTGTTGGTGGTACTGTAAAATGGTGCAACCTCTGTGAAAGACAATCTGGTGCTTCCTCAGGAAACTAAATATAGAACTACCATATGATCCAGCAATCCTGTTACTAGGAATATATTCAGAAGAACTGAAAGCAAGGATGTGAAAGCAGATATATGCACACCAATGTTCATGGCAGCATTATTCACAATTGCTAAAAGATGGAAACAAACTAAACTAAATGTCCGTCAAACAATGAACAGATAAGAATATGAGGTTTAGTTTTGTGAGCTATATCCACTGAGCTATCTAGCCGGGCCCAGTTTTGTGAGCTATAAATGCAATTAAGCATTTTTTTTCATTAATAAGGAGACTATGACATGCCATTTAACAAATCTGTGTTCGTTTGTGTATCTTCCTTAACACTAGAGGAACAACTGAGTTAGCCGGTGGAATTAGATGAGATAAAAGTGCCTGAAAAAGAAGTTTTTAGGAGTAATGTTTCCATAATGTATTGAGCTGCCTTTTCCAATTCTTTTATTTTTTGAATTTGAAGTAAAGTTGTTAATAAAAATAAGTTAAAAATAAAAAGATTCCCATGTAATTCCAAACTGGAGCCAGGATTGGGAGTGGTTCTTCTAATCTAATCCAACCTCTTACTTTGCACAATGAGGAAACTGAGGCATCGGAGTGAAGCGTTACCTGCTAAGTATGTGACAGACACAGGACCAGAGCTCAATGCCCATGCTGGTGAAGCAGGATGGACTCTGGGTAATTAGAGAAAGAATTTTGATTTGCTAGTCCTCTTTGCCCCTTCTCTGTTTCTTGTCATTGGTGGTGTTGCATTCCAAAGGCCATCCCTTTTGGAATGGCCTGACTTACAAGACTGCTTAAGAATGCTGATTGGAGTCAACATGCACTTCTTGTGACATTTTATGAACAAAGACATCCAGCCCTCAGGACTTGAAATGTTAATAATGAGGAATTGGATAAAGGGCTCCAATTCTGCCCCCATTTTCTAAGGGCTGGCATTATGGTGTCTGTTTGTTTTGGCCTTTAGGGCACAAAGTAGAATTGCTTGTCCTCCTTTGACGTGCAAGGTTGGCATATCTAAATGTGATGCTGGAAGGGCAGGGTGGCCCCAGTCTTCTAGGACAGGCCACTACCCAGTCAGGGGAGCTAACCTTCAGTCTGAATGGAGCAGAAAGGGCAGGAGCAGAGGGAAATGGCCATGAAGATTTAGCTGCAGTCAGAGCTGCTGAGTCAGTTCTGAGCATGTTCCTAATAATGATATCATATGCCATTCAGCCAGGTCCTTCCTAGCAGAGACCCATCAAAGCTGCCTTCCTCCTCTAGTATTTCTCACTAAATGATAAGTCACTGAAAATGATGGGTGTCAAACTCTACGTTTTTCTAGTGTCTGGCAACAGCTCCATCCAAGATGGTGCTTCCTTCTCACCTCCTGGAGCATAAGCAACCCCTGCCTCATGTGTGGGAAGGAGCTCAGGGGGTTTGGAGATCAGCTGGTGTCCTGGCCACAGACTTACTCAAGTTACTCAAGGAAAGGAGGGTTTGTTGTTGGGATACTCATGGCCTGAGGCAGGAACAGAAAAGTGATTAAAAAAGCAGGCAGCTCCAGTACAAGCAATAACGATGATGATAATAATAGCAGCTAGTGTGGCAAGATGAGGTTTCCTTCCATCCTTGTACCTCCTTTCCTGCCCCTCCTCCTCCCTGGTGAGAAGGATGACTGTGATAAGACAGTATAAAGAGACGCCATCAGGCTCCACCGAGCCACACAGCAAGATGATGATGTAACAGGAGAATGACACAAAGGGAGAGCCAAGATGAGACGTGCCGAAAAACCAGTAACTAAGGTGGCGCAGGTGTCAGAACACCTCTCTCCCGCGTCGGAAGTTCCCAGGATTGAATCCCAGTGAAGACAGGAGGAGAAGGATGAAAAGAGAGAGCAGGAAACAGACACAGAGAATTGTCCAGTGAATGGACACAAAAACCCCCAAAATGGGGGGTGGGGTTTAAAAATGGATAAAAGTAAAATAAATAAATCTAATAAAAAAAGGATAGAGGCTTTGCTTAAAGAATTATAGAGCTCTGAGAAGCATCTATACTACTTAAAAGACACACTATAGATACCGAAAAGGAGGCTCAAAGTGACCACAGAGAACTTGCAGCACACTTTGGTTGGAGCTGAGAGTCCAAAGGAGGGGACCAAGGCTTGGTTCAACAGGATAAAAGATAAAAATGACCTAAGGACAGGGAAATTGGAGAACACAGGGAAAGAAGGGTCTTCTGGACACTCCCTCAAGGTAGGCTTTATTTATATTGCAAAGCAAATCAGGGGAAAAATAAGAAATATTGGTGGCAGTGTACTTGCCTGGCATTTCAGAACTTGCAGGCAGCATTTGATATTGGTATTGTCATTTCTGTTTTTGTTTTTTTTTAGATTTTACCCATTCTAATAGGTGTGTAGTGGTAACTCATTGTTTTAACTTGCAATTATCTAATGACCTATAATGTTAAGCATCTTTTCATATGCTTATTTGCCATCTATATATCTTTTTTAGTGAGATGTCTGTCCAGATCTTTTGCCCATTTATAAATTAGGTTATTTGTGTCTGTTGAGTTTCAAGAGGTATTTGCATAATTGGTATAGAAGTCCTGTATAAGATATGTATTTTGCAAATATTTTCTCCCAGAGTATGGCTTGTTTATTGATTCTCTTAACAGTGTCTTTTGCAGAACAGAAGTTTTTAATTTTAATAAAGTCTAATTTACCATTTTTTTTCATGGATTGTGCTTTTGATGTTTCTAAAAACTAGTCATCAAACCTGAGTTCACCTAGATGTTCTATGTTATTTTCTAGAAGTTTTATAATTTTGAGTTGTATATTTAGGTCCATGATTCATTTTGAGTTAATTTTTGAGAAAGGTATTATGTCTGTGTCTAAATTCATGTTTTGTATATGAATGTCCAATTGCTCCTGCACCATTTGTGGAAAGACAATACTTACTTCATTGAATTGTCTTTGCTCCTTGGTCAAAGATCAGTTGACTATATTTGTGAGTCTATTTCTGGGCTTGCTAGACTTTCTATTGATCAATATGCCAATACCTCACTGTCTTGATTATTATAGCTTTATAGGAAGTCTTGAAATCAAGTAGTTTCAGTCCTCCAAGTTTGTACTTCTTCAGTATTGTATTGGCTATTTGGGGTCTTTAGCCTTTCCAAATAAACTTTAGAATACGTTTGTTGATATTCACAAAATAACTTCCTGGGATTTTGCTTAGGATTGCGTTGAATTGATAGATCATATTGGAAAGAACTTAAATTAACAATATTGAGTCTTCCTAGTATTATTCATATAAATCCTAAATATATTTTGTTAGATTGATAACTAAGTATTTCAATTTTGGGGAGTGCTAATGTGAATGGCATTGTGTTTTTTAATTTCAAATTCCAATTTTTCAATGCTGGTATAGAGGAAAGAAATTGACTTTTATTTTAACCTTGAACTCTACTATCTTGTTATAATTGCTTATTGGTTCCTAGATTGTTTGTTGCTGCCTTTTTTTTTAAAAAAGATTTATTTATTTTATTACATATCTCCCCTTCCCCGCGCTACGGCGACGCGCCGAGACTGGTCACTGCACAGGTGTGGCTTTCCCCACTTGTGGGCAGCTTCTGCTTCCATTCGCGGCCGGCTCTCAGTTCGCGGGTGGCTGGCTGCGCTCCATTCGTGGGCGACCTGCCCTGCCCGTGGTGGCTTTGCCCTGTCCGTGGCAGCTTTTTGCCCTGCCCATGGTGGCTCTGGCCCGCCCATGGCGGCTTGCCATTCTCAAGGCAGTCTGCCCACTAGGAGAGGTCCCCGGGAACCGAACCTGGGGCCTCCCATGTGGTATGCCGGCGCCCTATCCACTGGGCTATCCAGCCAGCCCCTGTTGCTGCTTTTGAATTTTCTACATAGATAATCAAGTCTTCTTCCTGAGGTGGAAAATTAGATTATTGGTTTTTATATCTTTATCTTTCTTCTTTTCTAATATATGCATTTGATGCTATATATTTCCCTCTAAGCACTGCTTTTGCTGTATTCCATGCATTTTGATAATGTGTATTTTCATTTTTATTTAGTTTGAAATATTTTAAATTTCTCTTGAGACTTGTCCTTCATTCCTTGTGTCAGTTAAAAGTGTGTTGGTTCATTGCCAAATATTCTGGAATTTTCCAGCTATCTTTCTGTTACTGAGTTATTTATAGCTTGATTCCCTTGTCATCTGAGAGCATACTTTGTATAATCTATTA
>PVKH010024729.1:0-13561 GCA_004027955.1 Chaetophractus vellerosus
GGAATTCAATAAATATTTGCTGAAACAATAAATACTTCACTTGGAATAAAATAAAAATCAACAGTGAGCCTTCTGTACTTCTAGAATTATCTGTGGGAAGAACTACTGGAGAAACACAACATCAGCTGCCTTAGAATGTGGCTTGAACACTATTCTAAGAAGGCAAGTTCACCAAAAAAACATTTATAGTAAATGCTTTATCTATGGCTGCATCTGCAGCAGCCAGAAACTTGAGTATTATCAAACGCCTCCCCTCTGTCTTGCCTTAGTCAGTCACAAAGGCCTGTTAATTCTGCCTTCTTAGGATCTGTTTACTTATCTTCACTGCCCCTTCTTTAGTTGAGACCATCATCTCTTGCCTGGATTCCTCCAACAGCTTCCCTATTAGATATTCTGCCTCCAGTTTTGGCCCCTCTTCAATCCATTTCCCACTTCAGCTGGAGGAATTTATCTTAAATGCATACCTAAGCATGTGATTCATCTTTTTAAAAACCTTCTGTTTTCCCCTTACCCTCAGGCTAAACTACTAACTTCTCAAAATGGCTTACAAGGCCCTTCATGATTTAACCCCTGCCTACCACTCTCTGGTTCTTCACCATTGTCTCCCTCCAAATTCTAGGCTTTAGCCACACTAAATATTTAATTTACACAACTACCATACTCTCTCTGCTTGTAGGCCTTGGCAATCGCCACTTACTATCTGGTCTCCCTTTCCTCACTTTCTAGGTCTGGCTAATTCCTCCTGCTACTGTTGGGACTGCTATGTCTTATTCACTCTTGTACTCATAGTACCACCAAAATGCCTGGCATATAAATGTTTAGTTCATGTTATTTTGGATGGGCAGCATGATAAGTGATGGTATTATACCTGTTGCTCTGGCAGGTCTTTGTGTTTGATGTTGGACAGAAAACTTGGAAATCTTATGATTGGTCACAGATTACAACTGTGGCAGCTTTTGGAAAATATGACTCAGAACTTATGTGCTATGCTCACTCAAAAGGAGCCAGAGTAGTGCTAAAAGGTAAGTTACAGTTTTTACCAAATGTGTATGTCTAGCCAATTGGTTAATTGATCTGTATTAATTGCCATGGTCCTGCCTTTCCAAAAAATTCACTATGTTTATCTGGTATATATATATATAAATTTTAGCATCCTAAAAATCTTAGTTACCGTTTAATTCATTTCACAAATACAAATATTTTTAAAGTGTTAAATAAACCACTGTGTGGTTTTGGGAAAAATGTGAATGACTAATTAGCATGATTATCTTTAGTTAGTCATGGTCTACAATTTCTGTTTCTAATTTGAGAATGATTTTACTAATTAATAGCTAATGGTTATTTTGGAAATTAATGGGTAATGGCTTTGTGTTAGTTTGGTGTACTGTTCTCCATTGGTAAAACTTAAATTGGGGACTTAGTACTTCAAAATAATGAGATGTTTTAAAGACATTTTGATCTCTTGGCAATGGGTTAGTGAAGTAAATGTCATTAAACCATGAAAAGTATATTTGCACAAAAGATATATATTTCTTCCATAGGAGATGTCTCTTTAAAGGATATCGTTGATCCTACATTCAGAGCATCCTGGATAGCTCAAAAAATTAATTTGGCCAAAGCACAATACTTGGATGGAATTAATATAGACATAGAGCAGGAAGTTAATTGTTCATCACCTGAATATGATGCATTAACTGCTTTAGTCAAAGAAACCACAGACTCTTTCCATCGTGAAATTGAGGGATCTCAGGTAAAAATGTTATGTTATTTTTTGGAAACTATATATTTTCCCTATCAAAATGTATTTATGAAGGTGTGACTAAGAGTATCTCAGTTTTGTAGTAATGGAGTGGAAAAGAATTCCAGCACGGATTTTCTGAAAAAATTTTATGGAACTTTTTAAGTTTATTAGAGGGATTTTAAGGGATTTTATAGTGCTAAATCTGTTCTCTACTCACATCAAAAAACAACACTGGGATTCACCCATCTACCTGCCTTGCACCAGGGTTAGTAGTATTAGAAAGGCAATTGGGGCAACAAGAATCAGGTAGGGTCTAGTTGTCTGGGGCCTACTTTCTTCAGTGCAGTACGGAAATAGCTCTTGCCTAAAGAGTAGAGTAGTTTTGGGGAAGCGTCTCCATTGCTCCATAGACTTAACTACTTGCAGAACATCTGAGGTCAAAAATAGTCTCAAAGGACCAATTTGTCAGAGCTATGAGAAAAGGCATCGTACTTCCCCTTTGACATAAAGTGCATTTACAGAAGATCATAGCACCATGCATCTTGCTAGGAAATACATGGGTAACACAAAGGATAGTGTGGCCCCAGATCAGTTATCCTTAAACCTGCTTACATATCAAGATAACAATGGGGGGAGCCTGTGTAGCTGAGTGGTTGAGCGCCTGCTTCACATGTATGAGGTCCAGAGTTCAATCCCTGGTACCTCCTGAAAAATAAACAAACAAAAAAACCCATAACTCTGAGTCTTAAAAATAATAATTCACACACACACACACACACACACTGAAGACCTACTCCCAGAGATTATTCATAGGCTTTTGGTTAAGCCCAATTTTGGTTAAGAACTACCAGACTAGACAATGAAGGCAAGGAACAGCTCCTTGATGTCTAACACAGTGTTCAAAAATTGTTTTTTGAGTGATTGAATGATCCCTGCTTTAAAAATTTTTAAATCTAATTAAGTAGGACATGCAATACAAGATTTTTAATACAAAATAAAGCATTATGAGTGTTATAGACCAGTGATTCCTAAACCTGTCTCATAATCATCTGGATGTGGTTGTTAAAGATTTTCTCAGAGACCAGTTCAGTGTATCTGAGACAAGGCCTATGGAGTATTTTTACCAAGTGCCTAAAGTGATTCTGCTACAAGTAGTCATTATGAATTTGAGAACCACTTATAAAATAATAAATAACATAGGAAGACTGACATCATTATGACTTTTATGCAAGTTAGGGAAGGTTTATCAGTATAGAATTAAACTTCTACAGATGAGTACAGTTTTGATCAAGAACAGTAAATACCTGGCATGCAGGCAACCACACCCTCTCCTCCTCACAAAGTTTGGTCTCAGAATCTCTTTCTTCATTCTTTAAATATTGTCACTAATAGATTGGAGTTGGCATATGGGAAAAAACCTGTTTCCCAGTCCTAATTAAGTTATAGTGAAAGGGCAAAGAGAAAGAGGTTGAACAAAGATCTTGTGGTAGGAAAATCTATTTCCCTGTTTGAAAGGTGAATAGAACAATTTGGGCTACTCTGTTAAATTCATGTAGATTGAATTAGTGGGAGGTACAATTGCAGAAGTAGGTCAGATTATGGAAGATCCAGAATGTCAGACCGAGGTGTATGCATTTCATTCTGTATGTAATGGGTTACAGGTGAAGAACTGAAGATTTTTCTATAGTAATTTGTAAAGTAATCTGTAGGAGAAAGGGAGACTAGTATCTGTGGTTATAAAACACTGCTATTCTCAAACTGAAATGTTGGACCAATCTTACCTAGTAACATAATTGTAAATCATAGGTCTCAAACTCCCAAACCATGGACAGTCAGCTGATACCAACAGATGACCTATTTAGCTTACACTCTACTCAAAATAACTTTTGTAGTTGAATGGTTTTAGTGTGACTTTACTCTCTAGTTGGCTCAGCTACTCCTCCATACCCTAATGTCTTTACACTGGTCTCTTTCAATCAGTTTATTTACCAGCCTAGCCTCTGAAGACATTTAAGTTTAAAATCCCTCTTCTACATAGTGCCCTGGTCACTGTATATCCAAATATTGGCTGTTTAAGTCCAGTTTAGGCAAAAAATATATTTCTTAGAACTGTTCTAGTTCTATACGTGTCAAACCCTAAGTTCCTATACTATAAGCAGTTCTTATTCTTAGTAGTATGAGGCAAGAGAACATATAATCAACAAAACATCTTATGTAATATGCATAATTGATCATGTTACATAAAATAGTATGCATTTTTCCACAGGTAACCTTTGATGTAGCTTGGTCTCCAAAGTGCATAGACAGAAGGTGCTATAATTATACTGGAATTGCAGATGCTTGTGACTTTCTCTTTGTGATGTCTTATGATGAACAAAGCCAGGTCTGGTCAGAATGTATTGCAGCAGCCAATGCTCCCTATAATCAGACATTAATTGGTAAGAATACACAAAATAATCATTTATTAGTAATGTTAATTCCAGAACCTCAAACATTAAGATATAATTTAGTATTTCTAAGTTATCTATATAACTTTCCATTTTTTAAAGCCTTATTGAAACATTATATAAAAACCACTTAATTTGGAGTGCTTAAAGTTTACAAGGTGCTCCTAACACATTATTTCACTTAATTTTTATAGCAACCTTGTGGGTTAGGTATATTATTATTAACCCTATATTATAGATGAGTTAAAAGGATTTAAGTTGTCATGATTGAACAACCATTAAGTATTATATGGTTGGGTCTTACACATAGGTGTTCTAACTTCCAGTCCAAAACTCTTGTCATGAAACCATGTGAAGAAGATATTTGCCTATCTAGAATTTGACAAGAGTTTTGTTGAAATAGCCAATGTTAAATAATTTAATAGCAATGATAGTTTTAGTGTGGGTACCTACTACACAATTGATAGGATAGGTTTTATCTTACTTGGTATTTAATATTAGTATCTGTGGCATATTAGAAATTGTTTTCCTATTAGAATTAAGAGTTCTTCTGACCTGTCACTCATATGACATAGACGTTGCCTTATCCTTTCCAAAGTATGCATTGGTTTGTATCCCAGCAGCCAATAAATAAAAGATTGCTTATGATCTTTTGGGTGCAACTTAAAATTTCTGGGATAGTTGGCAATGATTTAATTGTTGATTGATTTATAAATTTTTTTTGTTCATACAGAGGTAAAATTTTAGAACCTGTACTCATTTTATCATATCCTAATTGTTTGGGTAGAATAGTCAAAACATAGCATATACTATTTAAAATTTGAAACATAACAATTTGGTTCTGTATTAACATATTAAGGCTCATATTTAACTCAGCATATCACAAACTTACTTGTTCAATGAACTCTTTATCAATAGACCATTATTAAAATCTTGAAGAACTCCACTGAATATATTTTAGGAAACACTGAATTATATGCTATGTGATAATAGACATAGTAGAACTTCTAAGTATAATTTTCATAAAGGCTATTCTGGAAAATTCCTGGATTTCTATTCTGAAACATGAACATAGATAGAATTGTTCTGTTTTTCATTTATTATATATATAGAGAAAGTTCCTAACTTACAGACTTTGTTTCAAATTATTTGGAACATTTCTCATAGAAATTGTGTAAATCGAGTTCCTTCTTATTTCATACAAGTCCATTTAATCTATAATACATTTGAAATTAACAAATTTTAATTTGTTTTTAAACTACAAACTGGCTCATTTATTGTCAATACTCTAAGATTTACTTCCTCCTTTTCTTGTTTCACTTTCTTGTCTTCCTTATTTCCTGTAAAGTCTCAACTTCTTTATTCTACTAATCTGGAAACATCTCTTGGTGGGAAGATATATTTTGTTGCACTGGGCAAGGAAGGAATTGATAATTCCAGGAATTTGTTCATCTTTCTCTTTGTCTCTTACAACTACAGATTGTCTACTAGAGTAAGGAAGGGACATTTCTTGACCCCAGCTGTAATTCATTCTTATAGGATATTTGTAAAAGGTGAAATGCTTCTGCTTTTTTTTTTTTTTTTTTTTTCCTTCAAGTTACCTGGGCTGGGGATTGAACCTGGGACCTTGTATGTGGGAAGCCAGTGCTCAGCCACTGAGCCACATTGGTTTCCCTGAGGTTTTTGTTTGTTTGCTTGTTTTTTTTTTTTTTTTTTTTAGGCGGCACCAAGAACCGAACCTGGGACCTCTCATGGGGGAAGGAGATGCTCAACCACTTGAGGCACATCCACTCCCTGACTTCTGCTTTTTATAAGAAATTCTGAGACTATCACTGCTAGAAAGTTTTCAGATTTACAGAACTTTTTTGAAACTTTAAAATCTAGAATATTACATATACAATGTAACAGTTAATAGAATTAGCAAGCTTTCCTGAAATGTCATTCTTCCTATAATTAAATTTTGTGAATTGCTTCAATTTGATTGCACCTGTTTTGAATGTTTTCCAAAAGGAATTATTATTCAAAAAGGAATAGTTTACAAAACAAGATATAGAGTTTATAGTTCTTAAGGGATGACTTCTGTAATATATTAGAGAAATGCTGTATTAATATTTTACATAGATTGTACCTGTTTTTACAAACATAGATTTTAAGTTGTTGCATAGTGTATATGAATACTTTATCAGACATAAGAAGAGGAAAAATATGTCTTTTCTGTCTATTGAATTAGGATATGATGACTACCTCAAGATGGGCATTAACCCTAAGAAACTTGTAATGGGTATTCCCTGGTATGGTTATGATTATACTTGTCTGAATCTATCTGAGGTAAGAACACATCATTTGTTATGTAATTTTTTCTGTTTCTATTATATTTTCAAAGCCTGATTTATTTCATTAGAAATATGTAAATTGTATTTAGAATTTCTGAAATAATAGTTTAAGACTAAAATCAACAGTTTAATTTTAATTATTTAATTCCATAAGGGCTTCTAAATATTATGCATTATTATTTAATAATAAATGTTAATTTAACTTTTATTCTGTGTAGTCAGGTTATCTATTTATGGCATATATTTTATTTCTAACATATAGCTTTTAATCATGTTTTCTGATTTGGCTCTTAAGACTTGCTTAATTGATAATTATAAAATGAACATTTTTGTATTTTTAGGATCATGTTTGTACCATTGCAAAAGTCCCTTTCCGGGGGGCTCCTTGTAGTGATGCTGCAGGACGTCAGGTACCCTATAAAATGATCATGAAACAAGTAAATAGTTCTGTTTCTGGAAGTCAGTGGAATAAAGATCAGCAGGCTCCTTATTATAACTACAAAGTAAGTCTTTTCACAAGTTATGGACATTTATTCTATTGCTTTAATATTATTTTAAATAATATTGAAAATAATTATATTTTCATAATTAGATATTTGTTATTAAGAATTTCTATCAGTTGTCTTTTGAAGCAGCAAATGTAGACTGTTCTTTATATGAGTAAACTTATCTTTAAATCTGTGTAATCAGGTACTTTAGTTCCCTGGTGAGTAATTCCAGTTATGCTAATAGTGAAACTGTTCTGCTAGGGCTACTTGTCATTTTAGATGATGCTATATAAACATGTATATCACGAACAGGATTTCCTTAATACTAGACAATTATGTTATGATGACTGCTGCCTTTTGAAAGGACTCTGGGCCAAAATAGGTTACCATCTCTGAATGTGTCCATTTGAAAGTAGCCTAAAGATTCTGATGAGGATTTTACATGGGGAGGAATGAGGCTGAGAACAGATATCTCATCATGGACAATGCAATGGAAAAACTGCATCATTTCAAATTTATTTCACCATCTAGTTAAACTATGTGATATAAGAAAAACAAATTATAAATAATGTTAACATTAGAGATAAATATTACAAAAAGGAAACATTAAGAAAAATAAAGTAAATGAATAGCAATTCTGTCAGCTGGTATTTGATAAATAGGAATTGCTATACCAAAGTTGCCAAGAAAAGTTATATTTTTCATAATTTAACCTTAGCATAATAAAAACTTTCCACACCTTAAAAATCTAAATAGTGTCTTTGAATTTACTTTAGATTATGTTACTTTAAAAGGAGCCCAAAAACGATATGATGAAAGTTAATTCTAGCAGTGTTTATATTCCTGACTAATGTCTGATACCCATTTGTAACAAATGACTGTAAACACCATATTTAATAAATTATAATTGATATATAGGCATATGTACCTATATATCAATTATATAGAAAGCTTTAATGTATAGTTTTCTAAACCTTAGAATCTAAGGTATATACCTATTAGTTAAACTAGAATATACTGTAATCCTGTTTTTGCCAAACTAGTTCACAGAAGTCTATTCTCACACATACCCAATCACACACATGTGTTCCATGGCCTAATATATTTGGAAAATATATTGTATGTCTCTCTTGGAGATTTATAATGTACAGCATTATATTAAAGGATTTAATAAGTGCTGCAGTACATAAAACTGTTTAACATAGAACCCTATTTCACAGCGTGCTATAATCCCGTTTCATAGCACTCTTTTAAACAAGCAGAAGGAACAATGTTTTATGGATATTAGTTTGGTAAAAGCTGCAGTAAGCAATTACATATAATTTAAAAATATATAATATAGAATTACAGTGTACTCTACTATATGCTGGTTTTGTAATATCTGACTTAATTTTTCCTTAATGAATAAGAAGATGAGGAACATATTCTTTAACATCTCAATATTCAGGAAATATTTTGATAAGTCTGAAGACCATTTAATGGCACTTTAGAAAACAATCTAGTTATAACTATCTTGTTCCCCTTTTCATTCATTGTAAAATTCTGTAGCAACTAAAATCAAGTTTCTGTTGGGTTTGAAGAGAATCTTTCTGTCTTATGCTATCTCAGCAATAGCAGCTTCATCTTATACTCAATATTCTGAAAGGCATATATATACCATAACCATCTATATCCTCAGTTTTTCATCCTTTGATCCTTCACTATATTGAGACATTTGAAATTTCTTAATGTCAAAAAAGCTAAAAATATTAGCTAGAATGATGGCAAAATCAAAGATGTACGCTTTTGAGTTTGCCCGATTGTTCAAAATTAAATCTTTCTATACTCAGGTACAGGTTCTAAAACTTGCCTTTAATAGTTAATTCCAATTGCAAGTGTTACTAGAATATTGTGGCTTTGTCTAATTCTGAAGATTTTTTAAAAACAAATTAATTTTATTTATACATAATAATAAAGCATATAATTCATCTGAAGTGTACAATCAGTGGTACTTGGTTTAAACACATAGTTGTGCATTCATCACTTCAATCATTACTAGAGCATGTTCATTCAAATAATAATAATAAACAAAAACCAGACAAACAGAAATACAAACAAGAAAATTCTTCACCTCTCAATCTCTCTATGCTTTCCTCTGCTATACCGTCGCTGCTATTTCTGGCTATTCTTGCATATTTATTTATTTTTAAGCAGTTTTGTTGAGATATATTCATATACCATATGATCTGTCTAAAGTGTATAATCAATGGCTTTTAGTATAATCACAGTGTTGGGCATTCATCACCACAAAAGATTTTAGAACAATTTCATTTCTCCAAAGAAAAAAACCCCACACTCCTGCTATGAACATCAGTGTGTAGATGTCTGTGCATGTTTTACAGGTCTCAGTTCTTCTGGGTATAAACCCAGTAGTGGTATTGCCAGGTCATGTGGCAAATCTATATTCAACTTCTTTAGGAACTGCCAAACAGTCCTCCACAGTGTCTGTATCATTCTACATTCCCACCAACAGTGAATAAGTGTTCCTATTTCTCCATATCCTCTCCAACACTTGTAGTTCTTTGTCTTTTTAATAGTGGCCATTCTAATAGGTGTGAAATGATATCCCTAATTGCTACTGATGTTGAACATTTTTTCATGTTTTTTTTTTGTTATTTATATTTCTTCTTTGGGCAAGTGTCTATTCAAATCTTTTGCCCATTTTTTTTATTGGGTCATTTGTCTTTTTATTATTGAGTTGCAGCATCTCTTTATATATCATGGATATGAAACCATTGTCAGATATGTGATTGCCAAATATTTTTTTCCCATTGAGTTGGTTGCCTTTTCATTCTTTAAAAAAAGTTCTTTGAGGTACAAAAGTGTTTAATTTTGAGGAGTTTCCAATTATCTATTTTTTCTTTTGTTGTTTGTTCTTTGGGTGTAAGGTCCAAGAAACCACCACCTACCACAAGGTCTTTAAGATGTTTCCTTACATTTTCTTCTGGTAGTTTTATGGTCCTGGCTTTTATATTTAGAACTTTGATCCATTTTGAGTTGATTCTTGTATAGGGAGTGAGATAAGGGTCCTCTTTCATTCTTTTTGTTATGGATATCCAGTTCTCCCAACACCATTTGTTGAAGAGATTGTTTTGTCCCATTAACATGGGACAAAAACCAGTTGCCTATTCTTTTCTAGTTTCTCTAGTTGTTCAGTTAGATCTTTGATTTTAGCTCTTTCTTCTCTTTTAATATAGGGGTGTAGGGCTATAAATTTCCCTCAGCACTGCCTTCGCTGTATCCCGTAAGTTTTGATAAGTTGTGTTCTCATTTTCATTTGTATCAATATATTTACTAATTTCACTTACAATTTCTTCTTTGACCCACGGATTATTTAGGAGTGTGTTGTTTAACCTCTACACATTTGGGATTTTTATCTCTTTCCTGTCTATTATTGCTCTCTAGTTTCATTCCATTATGGGCTGAGAAGGTGCTTTGTATAATTTCAATCTTTTTATATTTATTTAGACCAGCTTTGTGACCTAACATGTGGTCTATCCTGGAGAAAGATCTATGAGCATTTGAGAAGAATGTATAACCCATTGAGTTTGGGTGTAATGTTCTATATATGTCTGTTAGGTCTAACTCATTTATCATATTGTTCAAGTTCTCTGTTTCTTTGTTGCTCTTTTATCTAGTTCTATCTAATGATGTGTGTGATGTGTTAAAGTCTCCAACTATTATTGTAGAGACGTCTATTTCTCTCTTCAGTTTTGCCAGTTTGCCTCATGTATTTTATTTGGGGTACCTTGGTTAGGTGCATAGATATTTATGACTGTTATTTCCTCCTGGTGGATTGGCCCTTTTATTAATATATAATGGCCTTCTGTATCTCTTAAAACATTCTCACATTTAAAATCTATTTGTCTGATATTAGTATAGCTACCCCTGCTCCTATTTTTTTTTTAAGATTTATTTTATTTATTTATTTCTCCCCACCCCCTCGTTGTTTGCACTTGCTGTGTCTGTTCATCTTCCTTGTTTCTTTAGGAGGCACCAGGAACTGAACTCGGGACCTCCCATATGGTAGGGAGGCACCTAGTCGCTGGAGCCACCTCCATTCCCTGCTTTGTTGTGTCTCTTGTGTTTTTCTTCTTGTGTCTCTTGTTGCGTCAGCTTGCTGCACCTGCCTGTCATGCCAGCTGTCTTCTTTAGGAGGCACCGGGAACCAGACCAGGGACCTCCCATGTGGCAGGCGGGAGCGCAGTCGCTTGAGCCCCATCTCCTTCCACCTGCTCTTTTTTGGTTACTGTTTGTGTGGAATATCTTTTTCCAACCTTACACTTTCAGTCAGTTTGTATCCCTGGGTCTACGGTAAGTCTCTTGTAGGCAGCTGTCTTAGTCAGCCAAAGGCGTGCTAATGCAAAATACCAGAAATTGGTTGGCTTTTATAAAGGGTATTTGTTTTGGGGTAGAAGCTTACGGTTACCAGGCCATACAGCATAAGTTACTTTCCTCACCAAAATCTGTTGCCACATGTTGGGGCAAGATGGCTGCCAACGTCTGCGAGGTTTCAGGCTTCTTGGGTTCCTCTCTTCCCGGAGCTCCATTGCTCTCCAGGCTCAGCTGCTGTGCTCGCTCCACAAGGCCAGCTGTATACTATCAGGCAAATGACTCTGTCTCTTTCCTTGGGGCTTCTGCCGTGTCTAAGGAGCCATCTCCATTCCTCTGTGTTCTTCTCCTGTGTGTTCACTTCCTGGGCTCCAGCTCAAAAACTCAGCATCAAAACTCCAACTCACTCCTCTGCTCTGCCATGTAGTTTGATATGAGTCCCCGCCCCCATCCTACTGACATGGCCCAGTCAAAGCCCTAGTCATAATTTAATCATGCCCAAGTACAGATCAGTTTCCAAACATAATCCAATATTAGTTTTTGGAATTCATAAACAATGCCAAACTGCCACAGCAGCATATGGCAGGCTTATGTTTTTGTATCCATTCTGTAAGCCTATATTTTTTGATTGTGTAGTTTAATCCATTCACATTCAATGATATTACTGTAAATGCATCATTTACTTCCACCATTGTATTCTGATTTTCATATGTCATATCTTATTTATTTTAATTTTTTTATATATCTATATATATATTTTTTGTCATATCTTATTAATATCTTTATTGTTACTGTTTTGGTTCTTTCTGTTATTTTTGTTTTCTATACTATCCTCCAAGTCTCTCTCTCCTGTCTTTTTCTTTCAGGCTATAAGGTTCCCTTTATTATTCCCTGCAAATATGGATTCTTTTTTTTGAACTCACTTAGTTTCTGTTCATTTGTGAATATTTTAAACTCATCTTTATATTTGATGGACAATTTTGCTGGATAAAGAATTCTTGGCTGGCTTTGTTTCTCTTTCAGTATTCTAATTGTATCACACCACTGTCTTCTCGCCTCCATGGTTTCTGATGAGAAATCTGCGCTAAGTCTTACTGGGTGTCCCTTATATGTGATGGTTTGCTTCTCCCTTGCTACTCTCAGGATTTTCTCCTCTTCTTTGACGTTTGAAATTCTGAGTAGTATGTGTCTTGGAATAAGTCTATTCACATTTATTCTAATTGGGGTATGCTGCACTTCTTAGACATGTAAATTCATTTCTTTCATAAGAGTTGGGAAATTTTCAGCCATTATTTCCTCAGATACTCTTTCCGCCCCCTTTCCCCTTCTCTTGTCCTTCTGGTACTTCCATTACATGTATATTGTTGTACTTTGTGTTAGCATTCAACTTCCTGAGCCCTTGCTCAATTTTTTCCATTCTTTTGTCTCTCTGTTCTTCTTTCTTCAACTTTAGCTGTTCTGTCTTCAGTATCACTTATTCTTTATTCTATCATTTCGAGTCTGCTATTGTATGCCTTTGTGTTAGTCAGCCAAAGGGGTGCCTTCACAATATACCAATAATTGGTTGATTTTTATAAAGGGTATTTATGTGGGGTAGACGCTTACAGTTACCAGGCCACAAAGCATAAGTTCTTCCCTCACTAAAGTCCATTGGCATGTGTTGGAGCAAGACAGCTGCCAATGTTTGCCAGGGTTCAGGCTTCTTGGTTTCCTGGGGCTGCGTTTCTCTCCGGGCTTAGTTCCTCTGGTTCCTCCACAAGGTCAACTGTAGTCCATCAGGTGAATGGCTCACTTTTCTACTCCTGGGGCGTTCTCTCCAACATCAGAACTGCTTCTCAAAAACTGCTTCTCAAATCTGCTCCCTCTGTCTTTTGCCTTGCCTTTTATACTTGAGACCACACCCACTGAGGGACGGGGCTCAACGCCCTACTGATGTGGCACAGTTAACGCCCTAATCATAATCTAATCATGCCCAGATTAACAGATTAGTTTACAAGCATGATTCAATTTATATTTTTGGAATTCATAATTAGATAAAACTGTCAAACCATTACAGCCTCTAATATGTTTTTGATCTTACTTATTCTGTATTTCATTCCCATGAGCTCTGTTACTTTTCTTTTCTTTTTTTTTTTTAAAGATTTATTTTTTATTTATTACATATGCCCCCCCCTTCTGCTT
>PVKH010024730.1:0-13571 GCA_004027955.1 Chaetophractus vellerosus
ACTGATTCTCTCTTAAGCTCCTTTTCTATCAAAATATATACATCTAGTGCCTCATTAGGTCTCTAAGAAGTTTCTGATCCATGCTAGGATAGCTCTTCATGCTACTTTTCCAAGGATACAAACAGTGGAGAGATAATGCCTTGATCCAAAGACTTGAGTCACTAATGGTGTGTGATGATGTCAGGCTCACTGGCAGATGGCAAGAAATACTTCATTGGTTTCAAGGACTTCTTATCCTCCAAATAAACCCATTTGGCAAAGACACGTACTTCCAGCACACTGGGATCAGCTCACTCCTCATTTCTTCTCTGCTGGCCCACCCATGACCCCTCTTTAGCATTAGGAAACGGGGGGCTCACGCTCATGATGTTGGGAAAGGGTGCAGGTGACTTTGCAGGGGGAGAACAGGTGCCTTCGTTCTTGTTATGGGTTAGAAAGATCAGATTCGATGGATAATACACTCAGGAGTGTATTTATATCTAGGAAATTTAAAATCTAGGAAATTTAGAGTCTTATAAAACTGCCAGTTGCCTCCGTGTCTCAGTCCCACATACGTAAGCCATTACCTTACTGTTAAATACATTGGAAATTAATTTTACAATGGCTGTTTGGGGATTCCCAGATATAGAAGAGGACAATTAAAAGAAAAATCACAACCTTTAAATGAAACATTGGGTACTCAGGTTGAACTCCCCGACAGGGTATCTGTTTGGATTTTCCACAACCTCATTACAGGTTTATCACTACCTCCCTGCCTGCACCTTTACTTCAGTGGAAGTGCTCGGTTTGCTGCCTTCTGAAGCCCTTTCTGCTTCCAGTCCCCCCGCCCCTCCTGTCTACACACCATATTCTCCACCATGGAAAACCCCATCCCTCTCTCATTGCCCAACACAAAATTCTACTTCCTCCATGATGTCTTCTCTGAACCTGACCAATCCAGTTAAAAACTCTTTCTCTCAAATATTGTTTTTATCCCTTTTTCCACACACTCCATTTTATCACAGTATTCCCCAAATCTTAAATATTTTTTAAACACTTTTGTAATTGTTGCCATACCGTTGTACCATCTGGGGCAGTATTTACTTAGTATTTTAAAATTTAAATTGACTAACTTTTTAAAAATTTAAATAAAGTGAATTTAAAGGAAAAATTATGCAATTATTGAAAATAGAAAAGCATTTCATTTGCTATAAACAGAAGGTAACCATGGAAATAAATAGAACAGGTTCCAAACAATGTCATTAAATTCTAGCCACATACCAGGCCATCCAGAGTTTTTCAGTCCGAGGCTTGTTCTCTTGAGGTTGCAAAAGGAGACAAATCAAATATGAGAACCGAGTTAAGGGCACTCTAGCACAAAACCTGGGCTTTTTTCTGAAAGTAGTCTAAGGATGGAAAACAGAGAGGCCTTTCTAACTCAAGCAATCAACTTATTTAGAGCTCTGTTCTCATACAGCCTGACATCACCTGCCTGCCACATCCTAACCATCCCACACTTTGAAATGTGCTATCTTATAATTCTATTATTGATTATGTTATATTGTCAGTTATGTGTAGTGTGTTTTAATCCCTGACCCCTCCCACTTGATTAATAACTAACTACAAACTCTTTGACAGTGAGACTGGTACTAAAGATCTTGGTTTTCCTCAGTATCCGTCTTAGTTTGCCAGGCTGCTGTAACAAATAGCACACACTGGTTGGCTTAAATGGGAATTTATTGCCTCATATTTTTGGAGCAAGAAATCCAGAAGCAAGGTGTTGGCAAATCTGTGCTTTCTCCAGAATTCCGGTGGCGACTTTACGGTAATCCTCCATCTCATGGTGATCTTTCTCTTTTTGTCTCCTACTCAGGTTTCTGCTTCTGTGTCCAATTTCCTTTGTTCATAAGGTCTTCAGCCATATCGGAGTAAGGCCTGCCCTCATTCAGTAGACCTTAACTAATGACATCCTCAGAGGTCCTCTTTACAAATGGGTTCATATCCCTGGGACGGAGGCTTCGGACTTGAACATGCCTTTTGGGGGGGGACACAATTGAATCCCCAGCCATATGTTTATCTTAAACTTAGTGGTTAGATAGTAACCGTTGGATTAAGAGTTGAGAATTGGTTAGAAAGATAAGTAGGGTAAAAATACCCTGATATGTTTTACAGTGATTCCATCTCGATCAGCAAATACGTATTGAGCATCTGTTCTGCACTAGGTGCTGGCTGAGGGTTGGCAATGCAAGCACCGGGCATAGAATGGTGAATAAACAGAAAAGGAGGAAAAAAATGATATCATGACAATACCAAGACGAACACATATCATGAAATAGATTTGTTTTGGGGTTTGACATCTGTCTCAAATCTTATTTCAGTGCTAAATATATTAAACTAAATCCAGAAGGAAATTACTTTACCAGAGTGAAAAAGAAGGATGTCAGATCTTAAAATGTCAGTAGGTGCTTTATTCAGTTTACTGACTAGTGCTAAAAATACTGTTCATTAGTCACCTTCCATTGGGGTCAGGAAACCTGCAGCTTATGGCATGATGGCATGTATCATTAAAAGAGACTTATTTGGAAATAAACAATATGTAGAAACAGTCCTTACACTATTTTTCAGCTGGGCAGTGTCTCTCCATCTATAAACGAAGACCTCCTGGGCTGTTAGGTCACATAATAGCAAACACATGCAGAGTACTTGCCATGTGCCAGATGCATTTCTAGGTACTTTCAATATATACTCAGTTCAATCCTCACAACATCCCTATGAGTTAGTGTACCTGTGTTCTATTGCTGCCATGATAAATTACCATAAATTTAGCAGCTTAAAACAACACAAATTTATTATCGTCCAGTTCTGTAGGTCAGAAGTCTGAGATGGGTCTCAATGGGCTCAAAGCAAAGTGTCAGCAGGGCTGCGTTTCTTTCTGCAGCCTCTAGGGAAGAATCCATTTCCTAGCTTTTTCAGGTTTTGACAGCATTCCATTTCTTGCAGCTGGAGGACTGAGGTCTCCTTGTCCTTGCTGCCTGGCCACTAAAGGCTGTTCCCAGCTTTTAGTGGCTCCCCACAGTCCTCTGCTCTTGGCTTTCTTTCTTCATCTTCATGCTTCCAATCTCTCCTCCTTCTTCTGTCCTCACATCTCTCTGACCAGCTCTTCTGCCTTCTTCTCCTGCTTCTAAGGACTCTTACTCTTGGATTATCCAGGATTATTTCTCCATCTCAAACTCCTTAACCTTAATCACACCTGCAGAGTCCTTTTTGCCATTTAAGGTAACATATTCACATGGTCAAGGGATGAGGGTGTGGATATCTTTGTGGGGTCATTATTCTGCTGACCACAATAAGGTACCATTATTATCCCTATTCTGCAAACACGGGCTACTCTCTGAAATAATGAGGGGATTGCATCCCTTCCAGCCACCCTTTGATTTTCCTTTTCCCCACCCATGGCAGGGTCCTCCCTTATCAAATTTGCTTTCATGAAAATCTGACATCCAGGTATTTAGACCTTAGTGTGGATAGGAGACAAGGTGTGACCTGTTCCAGAAGCATTTACACTAGAATGCTTCTGTAATTAAGAAATTAGTGGCATTCTCCTCTTGTAAAGAAACTTGAGGCAGACATTCTACCAGGGGAGCTAATTTTTGCTTTCTAATTATTTCATATTAGCAGCCACATACTCCATCTACCTTGGGAGCTGTCTTAAAGACTTCTAATAGAATTTTCAGAGACCCATCTCTCATTTATCCACCTAACCCAGGACCTATGAGGAAGGATAGCTGAATCTCTCTACCCTCTTGCTTTGTCCCCTATCTCCATCTTATATCTATCTGTTGGAGTTTCATAATTCAGTATTTCAGTCTCACACCGTGAACTTCAGGAGGGAGGCAGTGTTGTCTGTTTGGTTCCTTACCATATCTTCTCACTAAGCACAGAGCCTGCAATAGAGTAGCATGGTAGGCAGCTTCTGACATGCTTCCAGTGATACCCACCTCAAGGTATTCACCCCTTTGTGTAATCCTTGCCTTCAAATGTGGGTGGGATCTAGTGATTTAATATTTGGCCAAAGTAATGGGATATCACTTCTGTGATTAGGCTACAAAAGAGTTTGACCTCTGTCTAACTAGCAGACTTGCTATTGTTTTCTGGGTTTCCATGCTTTGATAAAGCAAGTTTGCCATATTGGAGAAGCCCATCCAGCAAGGAGCTGAGGGCAGCCTTTGGGCAACAACAGCCTCCAAGGAATTTGGGAATGCCTACAACTACGTAAGCTTGGAAGTGGATCCTTTCCCAATTGAGCCTTGAGATGGCTTATAGCCCAGTGACACTTTGCTTATAGCCAATGAGAGATCCTAAGCTGTGTCTAGATTCCTGATCCATAGAAACTGTGAGATAACAAATGCGTATTGTCTTTACCTACTAATTTATGGGATAATTTGTTATGCAGCGATAGATAACTAAAATATGTAAGGACTCAATACACATTTGAGGAATGATTGGATGGAGAATACTAGGTAAAGATGTTTACTTATTCTTGTTCATTTTATGGAGGATTCATCACAGCAGTGATTGAACAGGTTTGGATGACACTATAATTTGCTGGAGCTAAGCAGTTGGTGTAATTGAAATTTACATTGTGCCCTTATTGCTCAACTTGGGAAAATTCTAGTGAGGAATGCTAGAAGATGTTCTGTAGCTTAATTCCTTTCTCCCATGTGTAAGTCAGAACATTCTCCATAGAGGGGCTTGAAACCAAATGCACTCAGTTTTCAGCAATAGGATGCTGCCTTATTCTCTGGTTGTCTTCAGATTTGTATTTTTCAGGAAAGGCTGTATGGCCAGGAAGACCCTCCATCTTCTTAGCTTCCTTGTTTATCTGGTACCTTTACTTCCCCTGTCATGAATCTGTTCGTTCCTCCCCCTTTCCTGTTGTGATTAGCTGTATGATATTAGTGAGGTCTAATTCTGAAGCACTTCCTGGGGATGCAGAGACATGACTCATGTTTCCTAACAATATGTATATTGACTATCTTAAGGAGAAAACAGATGCATTAAAAACAAAATGTATCATTCCCCAAAAGAGTTCAGACTTGAAGCCAGGTCTGTGGGATGTAGCTGAAATGGAGAAATACCAGCTGCAGTGTTTACCAAGACGATCTTTGAAATAGAGGAGTCTGGCATATGAGAAGTTCAGTTGGAATTTTAACCTAGGATTTCCTTCCCACATGGCTTAGCCCCAAATGGTCAAACAATTTGACACTATAAGATGGTTATGTGAAGATCTGAGGATACTCGGAGGAAACTCAATAATTTGTAAAAACCCAACCAAGTAGTTCTGCAGGCTGCAATGTAACAGCAGAAGCATGTGTCCAAGCAGAGATACATGCATTCCTATAGCCACAGGACAAGGCTTCTGTTTTCTTCTGAGATCCTTGAATCTTGTGTATATAAACTTTCCCCACAAATCTGAAACTCATTAACTCTTTCTCCAGCATCTACTTTATGGTCATGGCTATATAGAGAGAGGCCATGTTACTGGATTTGGGAGGTTCTTGTCAATAACTCTAAAACTATAGGACAAACCCACAAAAAGGAGATGTGTTGTTATCTGAATACTTTTAAAACCTGAGCTTCTTGCATGACACATCTCAGAGTGCTCGGGAAACAATACAATCATGGGAGACATTGTTTTTTCTTCCTGTAAGAACATTTTCACCTTGTTTAATTATTTTAACCTTCATCCTTAAACTTCTTTCTTACAGTTTACCTAGGGAAGCAGATATAAGAGTAAGCATTAAGTCTCTTTAATAAAGGGAAATTGAAAACTTTTCTCTTAAGTCCCTGAGATGGGATTGAAATGGGTTAGAAGACATCTGGTGACTGACCCTTCAGCTATAAGTCCAGTAATTCCAGAGCTATTGAAGCCATGGGTAGAAAAAAACCATTTGTGGAGATATCCCCTGTTCCTGTAAATTTTTTTTCAAAGCTTGTTTAACTGCACATTGTATAACCTGAACATATGGAAAAAACAGACTCTTGTCTTTTAGATGAATTTTGAGACACTAAGAACAAAAATCACTTTCCTTGGGATCAAGATTATGGGGATGAGGAGTACTTGAAAGCAAATAAAATGTGAACAGTCCCTCAAAAGAAAGATAAGATGCAGCCCACTGGCATATTTCTAACATAAATAGACAGTCCTATAAACAGCCAATCAGAATATGCCAGCTTGAATCCCTGTCATTGCCCCACCTCCCTTTGTTCCCATCCCATAAAACTCCCTTAATTCTCAGATCAAGGAGACAGATTTAAGCTTGCCTCTTAAGCTTGCCTCCTGTCTCCTTGCCAGTCAGCCTCACAATAAAACTCTTTCTTTCCTCAAAATCCTGTGTCATTTCATTGAGTTCGTGTGCATCAGGCAGTAAGCCCATTGCTCAGTAACATTATGACTTATATCTCTGTTAATATTTTTACTTGGTGCAGTATACCTCCTTTTAGGAGGCCACAGGGCTTGGGGGCCACAGTCACATGCCTGGAGAATATTCTAGAACTGTAAGGAGGTGAAGGAAGTAACACATCACTGCTAGACCAGTAGCCCTGGGATCTCTGCCTTAACCAGGGTAGGGTAGGGGAGCAGCAGCAGATTTCTCCTTCCAGGCCCTCTCCCCAGAGAAGCTGGTCTCCTTCCATTACAGTATTTCCTTCTCCCTCTTTTCTGCCAGTGGTCTAATGGAGCCACCAGTAATTTTTACTGTAAATGTGTGGGAAATCTCTGGAAGGCATAAGGGTAATTCAGGCCAAGTCTGGTTTTTGAGCACAATTTCTCTGATAGAGTCAGCAACAGTCACCTTCCTGCCACCTGCATTTACACAATCCAAAGTGCCTCCACATTACTTCCTTTGAGTATCACAAAACCCCTCTGTAGTAAGAGGGGGTTTATGTTCATTCCATAGATGAGAAATCAAGTCAAGTACTTTGTCTATTTATGTAGAGTTATGTTAGTAAATCAGCACTAGAGCAGCTTTCAGGGCTGGGATTAGGATGAGGCATGTGATACACTCACCTCAGGTACAAAATAAAAAAAAAACTGTGATAAATTTGTGTGTAATTTTTCTAAAATTAAAATTGATTAAAAAATCCACAATGAGCAGAAGCTTAAAGTTTTAAATAAAGACAAGTCCAGTGTTACTGATTTTCCTTTTGTCTCAGGTGCAAGTATGGCTCAGTCAGACATTACCAGGGTTCTTTTCACCTCCTGCTGTATAATTCTTACAGCTTACAAGCAAGCATGGTCTGCAGGGACCACAGGCGGCCCCAGAAAGCAATGGTCTCCTCCTGCCACTGCTGCATAATTCTTACCAGCTCTCCTCTCCTGCCTAATGAGTCCTCTTTCACCTGGGAAATACCTTAGGATAACTTTCTTCCTTCAGAAAATGGTTCATGACAAGGGCGGATCCTGGCTTTACCTGCAAGAGTCAAAGTCAAGTCAGAGGAGACCTGCATTTCTTCTTCTTTAAGGTGGTGTCTTCTCTACTAGGAGGACCTGCAACTGCAAAGCCGCTGCTAGAGCTCTACCAATGGGGAGGAAGGGAAGCAATGGAGCCAGTGGCCCTAAGGCCCTTCTGTCTGCGGGGGACTATGAAGCACCACATAATCACTAAGAGTTTGAGATCTGGAGCCAGGCTGTCTGGTTCAGGTTCTGGTCCTAACACTAATAAACTATGTGGTTGACTTGGTTTGTCAGGCTGCCATGACAAACACACTATGGGTTGGCCTAAACAACAGGAATTTGCTAGCTCAAGGCTTTGGGGTTACAAGAAGTCCAAAATCAAGATCCTGGAAAAGTCAAGATCCTGGCAAGATTTACTTTCTCCTGGAGACTGTAGCATTTTGGTCTGGGTTGCCGGCAATTCTTGGGAGTTCCTTGATTTTATCTTAGGCTCCCATCACATGGTGATGTCCTCTCCTTTCTTGCTTCTGTGACTTCCTGGTTCTCTTTATAAAGCCTCCAAGAATCAGGTTTAAGACTTACCCTCATTCAGTTGGACAACACCTAAACAGGACTTCTAAAGATCCTTGTCACAAATGCATCCAACTGACTCCCCTGAACATACTCAAAGGTACTCTCTCCAATGGTTTGCATGCCCAGGGATTTGGATTAAGATTCAGAGCAAGAGTTTGTTAGAGTAAATAATTCAACCTAACACAGTGGCCTTGAGCAAACTATTTTACTTTTTGTTGTTCATCAATAAAAAAATCGGGCTATTAATAGTGCTTACCTAGTGAGGTTGGTATGAGAAATAATTCATGTGAGGTGTTTAGGACTGTGCCTAGAATCTGCTAAGCATTCAATGAGTGCTAGCAATTATACTACTATTATTTTTGTTTTCTAGGTTAGAAAGGAAATTTAAGTAGCACACTAAAGGTAATTCAGCTATAATGGAAGGAGACAAGGTTTGGAGCCTCATTTTCATAGAAGCAAAAAATTTGATTCTTTATGAGAAGAGAAATAGGCTTTTGATTCAGAATGGTTTCAATTTTCTCTATTATTGGAAATTAAGTAGGAACAAGAGCTGGTGGTAAGGTCAAGAAATTCTTGTGTTTGTTTGGTTTGGTTTTTATTTAAAGACTATATTCAGGTTATTTTTTAATTTCATGTTTTAAATCATCCTTAACTAATAATTCAGAATAAAAGATTATTTTACCTCTGACAATCTGAAGTGCTTCTGGTCTAACCTGTTGAAGAGTTCTGCTTTTAGTTATCGCCAGACTTACATATCTTGAAAATTGCTTTTGCTTCAAACAGCTCCTTTTCTCTCTTTCCTGGGACTCTGGGCTTACATTTACATAACGTACACACACCTACTACCTGCTCCATAAGTAATCCCAAAGTACTGTTGAGTATTTCAGAATGCAGCCAAGAGGTTCCATGGGACAACAGAGAAGTATTTGTCCTGTCTTTCATCTCCCTTGATAGATTCTACTCTGCCTAGAAGTCAAGTAAATTAAAAATATACACAAAAGAAGTCAAAGAAATATTACATAAATAAAAAGAATTAATTATATAAATAAAACCCACAGCAGATTTACCTCAGAAGGCTGTGGAATGGGAACTCAAGGAAGAGAGATGCTACATAAGAGGGACAGGCTCCTAACAGAAAAGCTTCGATATAAATCACCTTCTCCTGCGAAGGGAGAGCGATTGATTTTATATGTCCTGGTAGTAGCGTTTATAGGTCCATCCATCTTTCTGTGGTATTCTGTTATTCCCTGGTAATTTGGGTAATTCACATCTAACTTTTCTGTCCCCTCCCTTGTTGAATAAGAAGTTATGCTGCTCTTAAATGTGAGTGCCATTTAAAAAGCCGCACAAAGTAAAACGTTTGCTCTTTTGTTCGAGTGGGAGGAGGAAGGGTTGAGATGCCTAACAAGTTTTGTGTGAATGGATGTTTGTTTAACATTCTGGTAAAATACACACAACATAAAATGTGTCATTTTTACCATTTTAAAGTATACAATTCAGTGGCATTGAGTCCATTCACAATATTGTGCAATCATCACCACTATCTAGTTCCAAAATAGTTTCATCACCCCAAAAGGAAATCTCATACCCATTAAGTGGCCACTCCTCATTCTTCCTTCCCCTCATCCCCTGGTAACTTCTAATGTACTTTCCATCTCTGTGAGTTTGCTTATTCTAGATATTTCATATAAGTGAAATCATACAATATTTGTCCTCTTGTGTCTGACTGCTTTCACTTAGCATATTTTCAAGGCTCATCCATGTTGTAGCAAGTATCAGTATTTCATTCCTTTTTATAGCTGAATAATATTCCATAGTATGGATATACCAAACTTTGTTTATCCAGTCAGCCAGCCAAAAGGTTGTTTCCGCCCTTTGGCTACTTTTAATAGTGATGCTATGAGCATTTGTGTACAAGTTTTCATCTGAACACCTGTTTTCAGTTCTTTTGAGTATATACGTAGGAATGGAATGACTTGATCATATGGGAATTCTATGTTTAACTTATTGAGAAACTACCAAACTGTTTACATTAATTTTATATTCCCAACTAGAAAGTGTTTAAAAATTTTTAATAGCACAATTTATGAAAATTAAGGCTCCACGTACACAAAAGAGCACGTATATTTTTCAAGGATATACACATGTGTGAGCCATACCTAAAATGAAGGATCTGATGGACATGGACTTTCCAGCTGTTAGAGTGAAGACTCAGTAGTGAAGTAAAACCAGTCATCACACTCTGTTCTGTCCAAGGTTGAAGAATCTTCAAGAGAAGCCAGATCCTTTTACTCCGATTTTCATTTACTTAGCAATCTCTGCTTCATTTAGCATGTCTGAAATAATAGCTTCTTAGACACCATGAAATAAGGTGATTTTGATAAAGTAAGGCTCAGGACTTTGACCCAGGGCCTTGCTGAACCCATCTGGACTTACCAAATTTGTGAGGCCAGGAATAAAATAGCCTCACCCTGGACTCACCTGGTGTGTTATATGGATTATTTGAAAAGACCTATTAAACGATCATTTGCGAAGAGCCCTCCCCACTTCCCCGCACACACACTCTTCCCCCTCCTTAGCCTCTCCCATCTCGGCACGTGGCTAACTCCTTTACTCATCCTTCAGCAAAGCCCCCCTTCCCTGGAATCTCCTACCTGGGCTATGGACATAGCCTATAGACTCCAGAACATCCTATACGTATCTCTGCCTCTATCCAAAATATCAGCAAGCTCATGTTATCACTACAACTTCCACAGAGCTTTGCTCTGTTGCACACCCAAAGGTTATCCGTCCACTTTACCAGCGCCTGAAGCTGTGTGCCTGGGGGAGTGGGGATGACCCAGGGAAACTGTTTCCACCGCTGAAGGCAGTTCACAGCACCATCCCAACTGGCTCTGGGTCGACAGTATATGTCTACATGTACAGAATAGCCTGTTTTAGTCATCATAGCTCTTGATGGCATTTATTTGCTCCCTGTTTTTTTGTTTTTGTTAAGATTAGGTCAGAGGAAATGACCAGGGTCTTTGTAAAGCAGGACACAAACGAGGGAATATATTAAAGACTTTCCGTTTCCTTCCTGCCAGTTTGCAAAAGAGAGGCATGCTTCCCATATACCCAACATTTTTTTATGATGTGTTCTCTTTTGGGGTGTATAAACCACTAAAGCAAAACCCAGTGGACAATTTGAAATATTGGTACCCAGCATTGTGTGTTTCCTTGTATCACACATGATTCTTTTAAAGGAGAATCATGGATTTAGAAATGGGACATTGTGATTCACATTGAGATACTCAGAACTCAGACACACTGAAAGAGCAGGCAGTAGTGCTTATATTTTCCCTTAATAACCTCCCTTCCCCCATCCTCTGACTATTGCTACAGGAGAGGCTTCCTTGAGGGCAAAGCAAAGACAGTGTTTTTGGTGAAAACTATTAAATTAAGGCCTTTGTGCCTCAATTCACCGTAGCTGGGATCCATGTTTTATCTTTCTGTCTCAGCTTAGCCTTAAGAAGTGAGATGGTTGCCATGGGGATGTATCTCAACACAGTTATTTAAATTGAAAAGAGAAGGTTAAATTTTTTCCTGATGGAAAGCTGGTGTGATTTTGCTGACTGATTTGATAATGAGGACTGGCTTTTTCAATTAGGTTAGATGATGGATGTGTCTGTAAATTGAGTGTGTTAAATTAACAGTTCCAAGGTTATGATGAAAATATATTTAAAAATACAGAATAAGGCAAAATGCCTCTGAGAAAATGCATAACATATAGTCCTACCCTTGCTAAAATATTGGTGGACTTTCATACTGGTTGGTAAGTAGTCATCTCCCTGAGCCCTTGAGAAGCTCCGCCTGGGTCTTGTCCCCACCCCTGGGACCTCGGTCCTGTCCGATTCTTCACAATCCAGCAACTACATAGTTAATACCTTGCAGAACAGGAGGTCTGCAGTAAGGCCAGCATCTAGGCCTATTGGCTGGTTCTCTTCTGTCTGGCCACAAATTAATATTTGACTATAACACCTAGTCATGGGTATAATGAATAGTTATTTTATAAATCTTCATAAAGCTTTTGTGGCCATGAGAAAATGACTGTAAATATGGGTAACAAATCATTTTGCAGATCAGTTTGTTCCCAATTTATTTTTATTTCAACAAAATTGAAGACCTAACTGAGTTGAAAATTTATTGAGCATGAAAATAACTTTTGATGAGATATCATTGTGTGATGTTAGCATAAAACTATGACAGGGTTTAAAGAGTAGAGTGAAATTGCTCAAATAAAACTCCCAATCCCATCTACGTACTTATGAGAACAACATTTCTCAGGGCTTGATTTCTAAAAATGAAAAATAGAAATAATATTGATGCTGAACTATAATTCATACTTTAATTAAGCAATTCTCAACCACAAATACATGAACTAATTGGAAGACAAAGCCTCATCTATATCACAAGGAGATGATTTTAGAGTAAAATTTTTACTTTACATATTTTAAAATTATCATATTTTATTACATGGTTATGCTGTTTTGGTCAATTTTATATTTCTAATAATTATAAGGACAACTAAATCCAGAAGGAAAATAGTTAACAGAGCTTTATGGCCATAGGTAAACATTAATTTCTCTCTATATATATAGATATATATGTTTATTGCAGAGAAAAATTAAACAATGATCAATAAAATACTTTTATCCATAAGCATCTTTCTTTGGGATAAAATTCTTTATGGGAAGTAGAATGGAAATAAGAGTTCAAAGAGAAAAAGAAAGCATGTAACACCTCTGACTTTTAAGGAAAAGCTTCTTCATGTATTTAAAAATAGATGATGATGTATATCAATTTAATATGAGATTTATATTCTGTTGGATACATTTAAAAGGCTAGTATAATAAATTTATTTTTGTCCATTCACCATTACAGTGGCCTTTCTGATGTTATGATAAACAAGCACTGGATTTACTGAAAATCATTTCTTGGTTTTCTGAGGCACTGTCATCGTTTCCACTCCAAATACAGCCATGAATCAAGGTCACACAGCTTTAAGAAATTCTAGCATAGCCCAATTCCTCATTTTGCAAATGCAAAACTAAGGTTTATAGAGGCTAGTTACTGTGAGATTGGAATGCTAAATGAATTTACTAACCATCTTGATTTGCTTGAGATTCCATTTCATCCATGGAATTATAAAGAAAAAACAGAGGTTAACTGAAGCAGGCTGACAAACCAATAATCCTTTGCGGTGCTGATAAAAACCTCTGCCCCAGCTTGGGAAGAACTGTAACAGAGTTCAAGCTGACACCAGCAAAGTCTGCTAATCTTCACCAAATGGCCACAATCTTACAGCAACATCCTGCTTGCTAACTAACAAACCAGGCCCCAAGGACACCTTGCCCCCATAGCCCCTGTAGTCCACGCAGCTCACGGAGCACGGAACACACATACTAACCATAAATCACACCCCTTTCATCCCTCCCCATTCCCCTACACCTTCCCTTTGTCTCAAGCAGCCATATAAGCTGCTCCCCCAGCTCACGCCTTTGAGCAGAAACCTCTTTTGGTGCTG
>PVKH010024732.1:0-13563 GCA_004027955.1 Chaetophractus vellerosus
CCGCAAAAAACATGGAGGACTGCTGCCTGCAAAACATGGAGCAGAGCCACCCGTGGGAACGGAATGGAGCCACCCTCGAAGGGAACGAGCCACCGCCGTGGAGGGCCAACTCGGCGCGTCGCCGCGGGGATGGGGGGAGACAAGAAGCAGACATAGAAAAACACAGAAGAATGGACACACAGCAAGAGCAAGCAGAAAGAGGGGGGGATATGTAATAAATAATAAATAAATCTTTAAAAAAACTTATGTAGTTTGTCTTTTTTTTGTTGAGTTGTATGATCTCTTTATATAACATGGATATTAACCCTTACAAAAAATATGAATGCTTCATGAATTTGCTTGTCATCCTTGGGCAGGACCCATAGTAATCTTCTCTGTATCATTCCATATTTAGTATAAGTGCTGTCAAAGGGAGCACAAGAGAGATTCTTTAATCACACATGTTTTAAGTGTCAGAGATATTTCGAGTACCCATAGACTCGAGGAGAGAAACTGAACTGTTCTTGAGGGCTTAGCCTGAAGAAACATCACGAGTCCAAAGAGGGTCAAGGGTCAGAATCTGCAGGCTCAGCCCCAGCTCCTGGCACATCAGCAGGGAAAGTCCCAGGTCTGATCCATGCAGCTTTCATCCCCAGCTGGAATTTCAGAAGACAAGATGTGGGGCCAGGAGCATTGCTGCTGGTCTGTATGATGGTGCAGTGAGCTCATAGCAACTGGCTGCATTCCTGGGTGACCAAAGCTTCACAACTGATCAATAAGGAATCTGATGGTGGTGCCATTCAAACATGCCCAGTATATACAACTAAAAAAGTAATACACTAATTTATCTTAGAAACCATCTTCACAAAATATGACAGAACTTGTTATTACAAACAACCAAGAGAACAGTTAATAATGTGAAGTGCTTCTTAACTTTGCAAAAGAAATAACCAATAGATTCCTATATTTTCAAAATCTCCTAACATTCTCAGCTCAATTAACCAATGTATAGTTTGAATCTCTGTGCTATATTTGAATATTTCATATGATAGATATTACCATGAAATTTCAACATCATGGAAACTTAAATAATTCTTTTAATTTATTTAGAAGAGATATAATGTTCACTGCATCTGTTTCTCCTAAGTGAACCTATTATTTTTCTAAAGGATAATGATTTCTAATAATAATCAATGATCAAGATCCCTGGAACACTAATTTCAAGGTTATTCCATTACCTTCATTACCTCCAGCAGATAACCATCTTGTGTAGCATGTAAGCCCCATTATCCATAGTAATTCATTACTAAAATTGTGTTGAGCCCCTATTATATGTATATATTTGTCCTATGGCTGTGAGGATTCTCACAATTGTGCAATGAGTCTTTCCCCCAGGGAGTTTTGTGCTTGGAAGAAGCAGTCCCAGCCGACAGGACAAGGCTCAACTCAAGGCTTCCTTTTCCAAGCATGGCTAGCAGATTGCACAGACTGTGGGGGTCCTGTGCTTTTACTGAGGAGAGGAGACCAATAATATGGACATCTTTTATGGAGGGAGATGAGCTGCATGATGACATGTACAGGCAGGAAATTCTCTTGAGAAAGATCATTTACAAGGGAGGATTTTTGGTGTCTTTCTTATCCTTCTCAAAAGGGCCCTTTGGAGCTTGTCTGCCCTCCATCCATGAATCCCTGGCTCTGTTTTAATCAGTTAAAAATGGGCAATTCTAAAGATCTCAAATAAGTCAAACCAAGAGCTAAAGAAGAGCTTTAACACAAAGCCAATCAACAATAAATCCCTAAGCAAGATTGAAAGTGAATATCAGAAAGACATCACCAAAAAATTAAAAGCAATGCTATTAAAAAGGAACATATCCCCCAGTCAAAGGAACAAATTAAAACTTCTAACAATACATAGGATTTGAAACAAATAATCAAAGGTATACAACAAATCTGTTATTTCAAGGAAATGAAGGAAAATATAGCTAAAGAGATAAAGTATGTTAAGAAGACATTGGGTGAACATAAAGAATATGAAAGCATGAAAAGAAAAATAATAAAACTTATGGAAATTAAAGGCACAATAGATAAGATTAAAAATAAACTAGAGGCACACAACAGAACATTTGAGAAAGCAAAAGAAAGGATCACTGAGTTGGAAGATAGGGCATCTGAAACTGAATGAACAGAAGAACAGAGAGAGTCCCTGACCCCCTGCTTCAAACAGGAGTATGATGGCAGATTACCTGTGAGGAAGATGGGTCTGGGAGGGTGGAGAGTTACTCCTCTGCAGTGAGTTTATCCAGCTAAGCCCCCCTTGAATATCGGAAAGTACCCTAACTCAACAGGGAGTGAGGAGGGCGATATCCTCAGGCAGGTAGTCATGCTTAGTTGCCTAGGTAAAGAGAGGAATTACATCAGAGATGAGGTGGAGGCAGTTGGATGATCATCACCACACCACCGACAGACTGCAGGGAATGTTAACTGCCTGAGGGAAAAGGGGTGTATAATCTTTTGAAGGGTTCACTACCCTAAGAAGGCAGAATAGGTCAGTCGAAGATTCCTGCCTACAATATACAAGGTCCCTGGCTCAAAATTCCTTGAGAAGTGATCCACCAGATCATCAGGCATCCAGATGAAACCT
The DNA here is from genome assembly GCA_004027955.1 of Chaetophractus vellerosus. Lineage (NCBI taxonomy): Eukaryota > Metazoa > Chordata > Mammalia > Cingulata > Chlamyphoridae > Chaetophractus > Chaetophractus vellerosus. Next base: position 2,621 of record PVKH010024732.1, read on the forward strand.
TATGACAGGGAACATATGTACATTCTCTTTGTATTACCTTTTATTGAATCTCTTAAATTTTTAAAGTTCCTTTTTAAAAATTTCCTCTATTTTCCTCAATAGAACCCAGTCCAAAACCTTCAGGGGGCAGGCTTCAGAGTGAGTGATTGATGAACACCAGCAGCCTGAGAAGACCTTTAGGGGTCTAAGAGAGAAGCCTGTTTTTCTGTGTTTAATTTTGTTTGGTTTTGTTCTTTATCTGTCTCCTTTTTAAAAATGAGTTGCTGCTGTCTTGTTTTTGCTTGCTGTGTATCCCCTTCCTTTGTTTCTCTGCTTGTTTGTTTTTCTTTTTTTTCCCTTTTTTTCTTTTCTTTACTGATATACTCTATCTACGGTATTTCTTTTTCTCTCTTTCATCTTTATTTCTTTTGTTTTCTGTTGTTCTTTCATTCCACCTCTTTTATTTGGAATCTGATTTTTCATGTTTTTGTTTCTCTCCTTTTTCTGTTTACTTTCCTTTTTAAACTTTTTTCTTTCTCTCTTTTCTCTTTTCTTTCCCCCACTTCTCACCATTCTAGCCTTTTAATTCTTTCTATATATTTTTCTCTATTCTGTTTCTTGTCTTATTTTTTCTATACCAATTTTCTAATCTTATTCCTCTGTGCTTCTAACTCTTGCTAATTTTTCAATATCCTTGGTCTTGTATGGTTTCTTTCTTACCTTTTACTATTATTATTACTATTATTTCCCCCCTTCCTATATCTTTCCTCTTATCTGGCCCTAATTTTTTTCAAAGGAACATAGACAACAGCAAGGAAATAGAATAAGGGGAACAAAATGTCAAAGTAAAACCTTACCACACACATAAAAACAACAACAAAATAAAGCCAAATAATAGAGAGAGAAGCTAATCAATTGAATAAAACCTTGAAGATAAACAGATGCCTAGACAACAACAAAAAGTTACAGGCCATACTAAGAAACAGGGAGACATGGCCCAGCCCAACAAACAAAGTAAAAACCAGGCAGAGATGCAGAACATGGAACAGCTAATCAGAGATGTCAAAACAAATATCATGAATCAACTTAATGAAGTGAAGGAAGAGAATAAGGATATTAAGGAGACACTGGGAGAATATATGGAAGAAATTGTAAACATACATGAAAAGATCATGGATATGTTGGTGATGCATGTCACAATGCAAGAACTTAATAATACACTGGAAGCATACAACACTAGATTTGAACAGTCAGGAAGGAATCAGCAATGTGGAATACAGCACATCTGAAATCAAACAGACAGTAGGAAGGATAGATAAAAGGATAGAAAAAATCAGCAAGGTCTAGATATATGAATGACAACATGAAGTGCACAAACATATACATTATAGGCATCCCAGAGGGAGAAGAGAAGGGAAAGGGACAGAAGAAGTGTTGGAGGAAATAATGGCTGAAAACTTCCCAACCATTTTGAAAAACCTTCCAAGTCCATATTAACAGGAAAAGATATTCTCTTCAACAAATGGTGTTGGGAGAACAGGATATCTATAACCAAACGAGTGAAACAGGACCCCTATCTAACCCCCTATACAAGAGTCAACTCAAAATGGATCAAAGATATAAATATAAAAGCCAGGACGATAAAACTACTAGAAGAAAATATAAGGAAACTTCTTCAAGACTTTGTAGTAGGTGGTGGTTTCTTGGACCTTACACCCAAAACACGTGAAACAAAAGAAAAAATAGATAAATGGGACTTCATCAAAATTAAATACTTTTGTACCTACAGGACTTTGTCAAAAGAATGAAAAGACATCTAACTCAATGGGAAAAATATTTGAAAATCACATATCTGATAAGGGTTCAATATGCAGGATATATAAAGACATATTACAACTCAACAATAAAAAGACAAAAGACCCTATTTAAAAATGGGCAAAATGAACTGTGATCTATGCCTGATGGCAAAGCCCCAAAATGTGTATATCTATCAGAGGTGTTATGCCACACTGAGGGATGTGCATGTGGGGGGTTGTGGGAGGGGTGGGGGGGTGGCATATGGGTACTCCTGGAATCTCTGTGTAACATTTATGTAATCAATGTATCCTAAAAATGTATATAGATATATAAAAAATAAATTAAAAATTAATTTAAAAAAATGGCCAAAAGACTTGAATAGACATTTGTCCAAAAAAGAACTAGAAATGGCCAAAAAAACCCATGAAGAAATGCCCAAGATCATTCATGATCAGGGAAATGCAAATCAAAACTATTAGATATCATTTCATAGCTATCAGAAAGCCACTACTAAAAAGACAGAGAACTACAAGTGTTGGAGAAGATGTGGAGAGATAGAAATACTTATTGAAAGTTGGTGGGAATGAAGAATGGTACAGCCACTGTGGAGGACTGTTCGGCAGTTCCTAAAGAAGTTGAATATAGTCTTGTCACATGACCCAGCAATACCACTACTGGTTATATACCCAGAAGAACTGAGAGCAGTGACATGAACAGACATCTGCACACTGATGTTCATAGTGACATTATTCTGAAATGTCAAAAGTTGGAAACAACCAAGGTGTCTATCAACAGAAGTATGGATAAACAAACTGTGGTCTATTCACATGATGGAATATTATGCAGCTGTAAGAATAAATGAAGTTGTAAAGCATATGACAACATGGATGAACCTGGAGGACATTATGTTGAGTGAAGCAAGCCAGACACAAAAGGATAAATACTGTATGATTGTGTTACTATGAACCAAATATATTGTGTAACATATGGTTTCATTAAAAAAAATTATATGTATCCAGTACAGTTAATTGAGAACTGTCTGCATTTATTAATCTGTGTTTACTTTTTAGTTTTTAACTGTTTCTGTTTTGAATTACTAAATGCACAAAATAAAGTTAAAAAAATAAGCAATTTTCAATGGAAATCAAAACACAAAACTTCCCAATCCTATTGAGGGAAATGCACATACATGTATAAGAAGCACCCCAAATATTATAAATTCTAACAAGTCTATTCCAAGACAAACACTTGTCAAATTGTCCATTGCTGAAGAAAAAATGAGAATACTGAAAGCAGTAAGAGAAAAGAGAACCATCACATACAAGGGAAGCTTGATAACATTAACTGCTGATTTCTCATCTGAAATCATGGAGGCAGGAAGGCAGTGGTATGATATAGTTAAGGTGCTAAAAGAGAAAACTTCCAGGCATGAATTCTCTATCCAGCAAAGCTGGCATTCAAAAATGATAGATAGCTCAAAATATTCACAGGTAAACAGAAATTAAGAGAATATGTCAATAAGTAACCTGCACTACAAAAAATACTAAAAAGAGTTCTACAGGTGAAAAAGAAACAAAAGGAGAGAGAGAGTTGGAGGAGACTGTAAGAACAACTAAAAAGATAAAAGAAATAAAAACAACATATAGCATACATAAACCTACAGAAAATATGGCTAATGTAATTAATTCCTTGACAGAAATAATATTGAATGTTAATGGTTTAAAATCACCAGTCAAGAGACACAGATTGGCAGAATGATTAAGGAGGTATGACCCATCTATATACTGTCTATAAGAAATCCACCTTAAATCCAGGGATGGAAGGAGGCTGCAAGTTAATGTTTGGAGAATAATTTTACAAGGAAACAGTAAACAAGAAAGGGTGGGAGTAGCTATACAAACATAAGACAAAATACACTTTAAAAGCAAAACTATTGGAGAAGGAGGTAAGATGGCATCGGTTTATGTGTGCAGTCACTGGCTCTGAAGCAGAGGATGGCTGATTGGAGACAGGAGCCTGCCAGGGTGGTCTTTTCTGGGAGCCTGGGGGACGGAAGTCTTAGGTGCATCAGTCTGGAGGCAACTGGACTGTGAATTGGACTGTTCAACATAAAATCATGAGTTCTTTTCTCCCTAGCTGGAAACACAGGCAGTAAAGCCTTGTTCTCTGGGTGGGGGCTGGGCAGTCTGAATCCTCACCAGTAGACCAGTAAGGGGAGGAATAAGCTCTAAGAGTGGGAAGGTTCTGACAAAGTGTGGAGAGGGGTTTCATTTCTGTGGGTTAGATCGCCAGGGCCCCCTAGCAGTTTTTGGGAGTGAATTACCTGGCTGGAAGTGGTGCTGGGCTGAGGGGAGAGGCAAATCTGCTGGACACGGCTAATCAACCTAACTGTGACACAGACCTAAGCCTCAGCAAAAGGCGGAGCCAGCAATTTTACAGCTCTGTGCTGAGTAACATAGTCTCAGCTCCCCTGGGGGAGTCAGGCATTGGGAAGTAATAGATAAGTCTCCACGAGCCTCTTTGGGGTCCCATCACAGGAAGGGGTGTTCTAGAAGAGGTGTTCTTTAAGGACCCTTATTACATCAAAAAAAATAGAGAGAGAAATGTATTGACTTGCTTTAATCACTAAATTCTGCCTCAAAGCCTGCAGAGAGAAGGCTGCAGGAGAATTGATTAATGAACACAGGCTGAGAGGCTCCACAAGGGCCCAAAAGGAATGCTGTTCTTCCTTAGCTTTGATTGAATGCTTGTGTGCTTCATGCCTCTACTCTCTCCTCTTTTTTTTAAATTAGATGCTGATGGCTTTTTTATTCTTTGCTGGTCTTCTTCAGCTTTGACTTTCCATTCTCTGTGTATAGTGATTGTGTCTACCAATGCAATCTCTTCTCCTTCCTTCATCTTTCTACCTTCAGCTCTCTGGTGTGTTTCTTACATTCCACCTTTTTTCATTTGCTCTCAACTTCGCCCTTGTTAACTTCTATCTTCTCTCTTCTGTCCTCTTTCCTTTCTTTTTGTATGAGCATTTTTCTTTCAGCCTTTTCTTTATTAGTTTTCTCTCTCCTCATCATTATGGCTTTCAATATTCTATATATTTTTCTCTATTTGATTTCCAATTCCATTGTAGGCACTCCAATTTCCCCCCTATTACTCTACACTGCCTACATGAGTTAAATATTCAAACTACTAAATCTAACTCTTTTCAATAGAACTTGTTGTGGATGAAGTACCTACAAAATGAGACAGACACATGAAAGACAAAAGACTCAACACAAAAGGAGGGTACAAGCAGATGAGACTCCCTGGTCTCCTGTTCCTTTATTTTCATACACTCCCTTTTCCTGTAGTTGGCTCAATTCTTAGAAACTTTCTGAAACATTCTTTCTCACGGGCAAGGACAGAATGTGGGAAGAGTACTCTTCCTTGCATGCAAGAACAGCACAGGACTGCAGATCTTGTATCCTCCTCCCTACATGCAAGGACAGAACAAGACTGATTGCAGATCTTGTTACTAACACTATTCTTCCCAGCCTTTTGCTATCTGGCACTCATGATGTTTGCATCCATGAGCTTTCGGCCTTCCTCAGGAATCCACAAGAACTATTATCCCTTTTTCTTTCTTAACACTTTCAATTGCTCAGGCCCTAATCTTCTTCCTTCAAAGGAACTTAGAAAAAAGCAAGGAAATACAACAAGGGGAAGAAAGTATCAATGAGAAATTTAACACACACACACAGAACTACAAGCTAAATAAAACTCTAGAGCAGAGAGAGAAGCTAATCAACTGAATAAATCCATCAAGATAAAATGATGACCAGAGGGCAACAAAAAATTACAAGCCATACTGAGAAACTGGAAGGCATGGACCATTGCAAAGAACAAACAAAAAACCAGGAAGTGACGCAGAACATAGAACAACTAATCAAAGCTGTCTAAACAAATATCATGGTCCAACTTCATAAAGTGCAGGAAGAGATTAAGGATATTAAGAAGACACTGGGAGCACATACTGAAGAAATTGTAAACATACATAAAAAGATAATGGATATGGTGCCCATGAATAGTATAATCCAAGAAATCAAAAAGATGACGGATTCACATAACAGCAGATTTCAACAGAAAGGAGAAAGAATTAGTGATGTGGAAGACAGTACATCTGAAATCAAACAGACAGTAGAAAAGATAGATAAAAAGATAGAAAAAAACCAGCTGGACTCAGGGATTTAACTGATAATGCAAAACACACAAACATATGCATTTTAGGCATCCCAGAAGGAGAAGAGAAGGGAAAGGGAAGAGAAGGAGTTTTGAAGGAAATAATACCTGAAAACTTCCCAACCCTAATGAGGGAGATGGATGTACATATCCAGGAAGCACAGTGCACCCCAAACATTAGAAATCTCATCAGGCCAACCCCAAGACATATAGTTCTCAGAATGTCCAATGCTCAAGACAAAGAGAAAATACTCAAGGCAGCAAGAGAAAAGAGAACCATCACATAAAAGGAAAGCACAACATGATTAAGCACAGATTTCTCAGCTGAAACAATGGAGGCAAGAAGACAGTGGTATGACATAGTCAAGGACCTAAAAGAAAAACTTCCAAACATGAATTCTCTACCCAGCAAAGCTGGCATTCAGAAATGACAGAGTTAAAAATACTCACAGAAAAAGAGAAATTAAGGGAATATGCCAAAAGAAACCTGCACTTCAAGAAATAATAAAAGAAGCTCTAAAGGGTGAAAGGAAAAACAGGAGAGAGAGAGTTGGAGGAGAGTGTAAGAACAACAATAATGACATAAAGAGAAATAAAAACTACATAGGACATACATAAACCCAAAGAAAATATGGTGGATGTAAGAAGTTCATTAAGAGTAGTAACACTGACTGTTAATGGATTAAACTCACCAGTCAAATGACACAGATTGGCAGAATGGATAAAGAAATATGACCCATCTATATGTTGTTTACAAGAGACCCACCTTAGAAACAGGGATTCAAGGAGGCTGAAAGTGAATGGCCAGAAAACAATTTTACAAGCAAATAATAACCAAAAAAGGGCAGGAGTAGCTATTCTAATATCAGACAAAATAGACTTTAAATGAAGACAATCATAGCAGACAAAGCTGCACACTATATAATAGTAAAAGTGAGTAATCTCTCAAGAAGAGAAAACAATCATAAATGTTTATGGACCTAATCAGTGTGCCTCTAAATATGTGAGGCAAACACTGAAAAAACTAAGTGGAGGAATAAATGACTCTATAATTTAAGTGGGGGATTTAATACACCATTATCACCATTAGACAGAACATCTAGACAAAGAATCAGTAAAGAAACAAAGAACCTGAATAATACATTAAAAGGCCTGGACCTAATATAAATATACAGAACACTAGAACTTAATACAGCATGATATACATTCTTCTTGAGCGCACATGGACTATAGACCAAGATAGACCACATGCTAGGGCACAGAACAACTCTCAATGAGTTCAGAATGATTGAGATTATACACAGTAATTTCTCTGACCACAATGGAATGAAATTGGAAATCACTAAGGGCCAGAGAACTAGATTAGGCATGAAGATATGGAAATTAAACCACACACTCTTGGACAAACAGGGAGTCAAGGAGGAAATCTCAAAGGAAATCAATAACTATCACAAATCAAATGAAAATGACAACAAAACATGTCAAAACCTATGGGATGCAGCCAATGCAGTACTGAGAGGGAAATTTATAGTTCTAAATGCGTATATTAAAAAAGAACTAAAATTGAAGTATTAACTGCACACCTGAAAGGATTGGAAAAACAACAACAAAATAACCCTAAAGGAAGCAGAAAGAAAGAAATAACAAAGATCAAAGTAGAGGTAAATGAAATGGAAAATAAGAAAGCACTACAAAAAATAAACAAAACCAAAAGCTGGTTCTTTGAGAACATCAATAAAATTGACAAACCCTTAGCCAGACTAACAAAGAAAAAGAGAGTGTAAATGCAAATACACAAAATAAGGAATGAAGAAAGAGGTATCACTACTGACCCCATGGAAATAAAGAATATCATAAGAGGATACTTTGAAAAAGTATATGCTAACAAGAATGATAATTTAGAGGGAATGGGCAAATTCCTATAAACTCACAAGCAGCCTACACTGACAAAAGAACAAATCGATGAACTCAACAGTCCAATTACAAGTAAAGAGATAGACCCAGTCATCAAAACCCTCCCAACTAAGAAGAGCCCAGGACCAGATGGCATCACATCTGAATTCTACCAAGCATTCCAGAAAGAACTAACACCAATCCTGTATAAGCTCTTCCAAAAAAATAGAAAGAGAAGGAAAATTCCCTTACTCATTCTATGATGCCAACATTACCCTAATACCAAAGCCAAACATATATACCACAAGAAAGGAAAATTACAGACCAACCTCTCTAATGAACCTAGATGCTAAAATCCTCAGGAAAATACTTGCTAATCACATTCAACAAAATATCAAAAGCATTATACACCATGACCAAGTGGATTTTATCCTGGGTATGCAAGGATGGTTCAACATAAGACAATCAATCCATGTAATACACTACATAAACAGATTGAAAGAAAAAATCACATGGTCATCTCTATAGGTGCAAAAAAATGCATTTGAGATAATACAGCACTCTTTCCTGATAAAAACTCTGCAAAAGATAGGAATAGAAGGAAACTTTCTGAACATGATAAAAGGTATATATGAACAACCCAAAGCTATCATCATCTTCAATGGGGGAATCCTAAGAGCCTTCCCTCTGAGATCAAGCACAAGACTAGGATGCCCAATATCACCACCCTTATTTAACATTTTCCTAGAAGTACTTGCTCGAGCACTGAGGCAAGATAAAGATATAAAAGGCATCAAAATTGGAAAGGAAGAAGTAAAAATTTCATTATTTGCAGATGACATGATCCTATACTTAGAAAGCCCTGAGAAATATACAACAAAGCTGGTAAAACTTACAAAGGAGTTCAATGATGATGCAGGGTATAAGATCAATGCTGAAAAATCAGTAGCATTTCTGTACACCAACAACGAACAATCTGAGGAGGAAATTAAGAAAAAATATCATTTACAATAGATTCAAAAAGAATTAAATACCTAGGAATAAATTTAACTGAAGATGTAAAAGACTTATATGTAGAAAACTGCACAACATTGTTAAAGGAAATCACAGAAGACTTAAATAAATGGAAGAATATCCCCTGTTCATGGATCAGAAGACTAAATATCATCAAGATGTCTATCCTACTGAAACTAATCTTCAGATTTAATGCAATCCCAATAAAAATTAACACTGCATTTTTTAAGGAATCAGAAAAACTAACTACAAAATTTATTTGGAAACGTAAAAAGCCCTGAACTGCCAAAGACATACTGAAAAAAAATGAAGCTGAAGGTATCACACTACCTGATTTCAAAACACACTACAAAGCTACAGTGGTGAAAACCGCATGGTATTTGTACAAGGATAGACACATTGACCAGTGGAATCGAATTGAATGTTCTGATATAGATCCTCACATATACAGTCACCTGATATTTGTCAAGGGCTCCAAGCCCACTCAATGGGGAGACAGTGGCCTCTTCAACAAGTGGTGCATGGAGAACAGGATATCCATACACAAGAGAATGAGAGAGAAACACCATCTCACACCCTATATGAAAATTAACTCAAGGTGGATCAAATATCTAAATATAAGATCCAAGACCATAAAAACCTTGGTGATAATGTAGGGAAGCATCTACAGGATCGTGCAATAGAAAATGGGTTCATGGACAACACACCCGAATCACAAGTAGCAAAATAAAAAATAGATAAATAGGATGTCCTCAAAATTAAAACCTTTTGCACCTCAAAGGATGTTATCATGAAAATAAAAAGGCAGCCTACCCAATGGGAGAAAATATTTGGCAAATATATATCTGATAGGAGCCTAATACCTTGCATATATAAGAGTCCCTACACCTCAAAAATAAAAAAGACTAACAAGCCATTTAAAAAATGGGTAAGTGACGTGAAAAGACAATTCTCTAAGGAAGGAATACAAATGGCTAAAATGCACATGAAAAAATGCTCAACATCTCTAGCTATAAGAGAAATGCAAATCAAAACTACAATGAGATACCATCTTACATCCATTAGAATGGCGGCTATTAAAAAAATTGGGGACTATAAATGCTGGAGAGGATATGGAGGAATGGGAACCCTCATTCACTGCTGGTGGGATTGTGGATTGGTCCAGCCACTGTGGAGGACAGTATGGCAGTTCCTCAAAAAACTATATATAGATCTTCCATATGATTTAGTGATTTGACTGCTAGGTATATACTCAGAATTTGAAAGCAAAAACAGGAACAGATATATGTACACCAATATTCGCAACAGCATTATTCACAATTGCCAGAAATTGGAATCAACCCAGGTGCCCAACAACAGATGAATGGATAAACAAAATGTGGTGCATACATACAATGGAATACTACTCAAAAGTAAGAAGGAATAAAGTGCTAACACATGGGATAACATGGATGAATCTCGAAGATCTTATGTTGAGTGAAGCAAGCCAGGCATTGATGGATGAGCTGTACATGACCTCACTGATATGAATTAAGGAAATTGAGCAGTCCATGGGAACTAGGGTCTGAAAGATAGGCTTAAAAGAAAGAGAAAGAGAAGAGAAAGTTGTCAGACATCATCCATAGGGACATAAGCTGTCATGAGGTGAAGGAGTGTGGTTGCATATTGGGGGGATGGGACAGGTGGGTGGTGATATTGTTAGGTTTTGTGGTGCAGGGGTTTTGGCTGGGAGGACTGGGAGGGGCAGGTTGGAGAGCCCAAGATGCTTTGGGGGGGTGGAGGGGGGACCAGATGAATGCTTGGGACTTGTGGGCGAGGGTTTGTGACTGAAGAGATGGGAGTTCTCTTGTCGCAGTATAGGGGAGGTGTTGCAACTTTAGTGTGCGGGTTGGGAGGCATTCAGGGGTGCATATCTGGGAGTGCCTAGGGGGTGTGGGTGTGTTCATCCTATAGTTGTGTGTTGTGTCAGTGGGTGGAGATCCTGCATGGTGGGGGGAGGGAGATGGGCTCCCTATTTTTGGAGTCCTGAATCACTCAGAAATATACAG
>PVKH010024733.1:0-13564 GCA_004027955.1 Chaetophractus vellerosus
TCTGTTTCCACTATCTCTCCAGGGTTCTGGGCTAAGTTCTTATCATTTACTTCAAATCAGTTATCACCCATTGAGTATGGTTTCCTTTGATTGCCTCTAGTGGTTGAAACTGTGTGTACCCCAGAAAATTATGCTCTTAATGCTAATCCATTCCTATAGGTATGGTCCCATTGTAAGTAGGATCTATTGACAAGGCCACTTCAGTTATTGTGTGACCCACCTCATTCAGGATTGGTCTTAATCCTCTTACTAGAGACATTTGACCATTCCCTTCCACCAGCCTCCAACGTTTTATAGATTATCATTCTGAGGGACACCAGTAGTTTTGGAAATGTTGCTTAATAATTTTAAGCATTTGCATGTAGCCATCATTACAGATCTCGGATTCATATTCCAGGGAAAAACAAGCTTCTTAGAATACTGGAAATTTGCTTTAAGGATTATTTTGATCTGATTCTGCCTTAGACTGTGTTTTTTTCTTTTAACTCAAATAGCTAATTCAACCACATATTATTCATTTTTATGAGTGCATACAGAATACTTTACAAACTATAAATACTGATTTTTCTTGGCTCTTAAAAGCATTCATATGATCTTTTTGTAATTTTTAAATTAATTACACAGCCTTTTGTTTTATTGGTAAGTAACATTACCCAACATTTCTTCTCCATTTGCAACGTTTCTAAATCTAAGAAACATACTTTAGTATTCATCATTAAAACCATAGTGACTTGTCTTGATAACATATGGAGACTTTAATAACAATGAAAATCAAAGACAAGAAGAATTCATTTATTTGGAAATTTTATTTAACTCCATTAACTATCATTGTAGAATCTTCTAGTTTAGTCAAATCAAATAATTAACATATTATAGAAACACAATATTATAATGCAATGATTTTTGTTCTCCCCATTCCAAATAGCAAAAGAGTATTAGAATAGATGCAAGTAAATTCAGGTTTGTCACTTGAAAGATAACTTTTTTTCCCTATATCTAATTGATTTTATTTTTGAAAGAAAGTACAAATTTAATAGTGAGTGCAAGTCCAGGTTAGATTTAATATAATCACTTTCTAAAAACAGATAGCATAGCAACAAATATTTATAAATGTAAATAATGTTTCAAATATAATAGAAATTAATTACAACACAATTCTAAAGTTATATTGCAGCTCTATCTATTGGACATAATAATTTCTAAGAATAAAATAAATTGTTGTTTTGCTTATATAATTTCCATTTAGGCTATAATTCTTTCTAGATAATCAAATTACTATTTGGCAATTCTTCACATCATATTGGAATGAATTACAGAAGAAAACAATTGGCCACCTCATAGTTTTAAGAGGCAGAAGGACTCAAATTCTTGCTCAACAGTAGTCATGCTAAATCATTATTGATCTAGATATATTATTTTAAATAAAGTATATAAATAAGAAAGGGTTGCAGAAAAATGAAGTATCCAAAAATATATCTCTTCTCCAGGCCTCTGCAATCAAGAGCAAGTGTTTATTTTGTATGAAAAACATTACAAAATATTGATCACAGGAACAATTATTGTTCCGAGTAATTATTGTTGCACTGAGGAATTATTGTTCATATATTATAATGTTGTTACTTTACATTTATCAGGTCTACTCCAGCTCTTGTATTGTTTGCAATTTGCATAGAATAGCTTTTTCCAAACATTGTGTGTGAAGACTTTGAACTTACCCTCATTTTTGAAGGACAGCTTTGCTGGATACAGAATTCTTGGCTAACAGTTGTTCTCTTTCAGCACATTATACACACCATACCACTTTTTTTCTCTTTTCCATGGTTTCTGATGAAAGGGTGGCACTTAATCTTGTCAAGTTGCCCTTGTATGTGAGGATTTGCTTTTATCTTGCTGCTTTCAGAATCCTCTTTTAATCTCTGATATTTGTCATTCTGAATAACAGGTGTCTCAGAGTAAGACTATTTGTGTTTATTCTCTTTGGGATGCATTGTCCTTCTTGGATATTGAAATTTATATTCATAAGTGTTGAGAAATTTTCTGTCATTATTTCCTCAAATATTCTTTCTGCCCCCTTTCCATTCTCTTCTCTTTATGGGAAACCAATAATGCAAATGTTTGTGTGTTTTGTGTTGCCATTCAATTCCCTAAGACTCTGTTCCATTTTTCACATTCTCTTCTCTTTCTGTTCTCCTGTCTTTTCTAGTTCAGATGTTCTGTCTTTGAAATCACTAATTCTTTCTTCAAGCAATTCAAATCTGCTTTTATGTGCCTCTAACCTATTTTTTTAATTTTAAAAAAATTATTGAAATATATCACTCATACATGAACATACATAAACAATAAGTGTATAGAAATAGTTGTGAACTTACAAAACAAACATACATAATACCATACAAGGCTCTCATACCTCACCATACCACCAATATCTTGCATTGTTGTGAAACATTTTAACTAATAATTAAAGAGAATCCTCAAAATATTACTACTAACCAAAGTATTTTCCCCCAACCCACCCTATTATTATTATTATTATTATTATTATTATTTATATCATTTATGCATGAACATACATAAACAATAAATGTGTCATAAAAGTTGTGAACTTACAAAGCAAACATTCATAACATCATACAGGGGTCCTATACATAAACCTCCACCAACCACTTGCATTGTCATGAGACATTTGTTCAAATTATGAAAGAATATTGTCAAAATCTTAACTACTAATTATTGTCTTTATCTTACATTTGGTGTATTTTCCCCTCCAAAACACCCTATTATTATTTTTTAAATATATTTTCATGATAAAACTTGTAAACTTAAAAAACAATCATGCACATGTGCAGAATTACCAAACAATACCCCTCCATCAACACACTACACCATAGTGGAACATTCGTTACAGACCATGAGACATCATCCGACCACTGCCAGTTCCACAGCATACATTTGGCATACATTTTCCATACTTTCCCATCATCACCATAGTACATATTTGGCATAGATGCAAGAATATTACATTATTACTGTTAACCACACTCCATCGGTCTCTCCAGTTGTATTTTTCCCATGTTTCTCCACATTGCCATCACCCTGCAATACTGATGTACACATGCTCTAGCTTACAAAGGACACTCTTGCATCTGTACCATCAACCACCGTTCTCATCCACCTCTGCATTAACTGTGTGATTCAGTCCCTAGATTATTCTCTAGCTTTCTGTCAATTGGCATTTACATCCGTAGACTAACATTTTCAGCAACATCCTCATTTATAAACCAGCTGTTACTCAATATAATGTGTTACCATCAACTCTGTATACTTCTACACTGTTACAGTAAAGCTAGTTAAAAATTCTACACACATTAAATATCAGTAGTCCATCTCAGTCCTCCTCTTATCTCCTTTGAGAATCCACTACCCACCACCAGGTCTTGAATGTAAATTCCTACATTTTCTTCTAGAAGCTTTATGGTTCTTGCTTTTATATTTAGGTTTTTTATTTATTTTGAGTAAATTTTTATATAGGGGCCCCTTTCCTTTTTTCACCCTAGGTATCCAATTTTCTCAGCACCATTTGTTGAATGGACTGTTCTACCTGGGTGGGCTTGACAGGCTAGTCAAAAATCACTTGACCATAGATGTGAGGGTCTGTTTTTTAACCATCAATTCGGTTCCATTTGTCTATGTGTCTGTCTTTATGCCAGTACCATGCTGTTTTTACCACTGTAGCTAGGTAATAAAATTAAAGTCCAGAGATGAGAGTCCTCTAACTTCGCTTTTCTTTTTAAGATGTTTCTGGCTATTCAGGACCCCTTACCCTTCCAAATAAATTTGACAATCATGTTTTCCATTTATTTAAAAAATGCTGGTGGAGTTTTTATTGGGATTGCATTGAATCTGTATATCAATTTGAGTAGAATTGACATCTTAATGATATTTAGTCTATCAATCCATGAGCATGGAATGTTCTACTAATTATTTAGGTCTTTTTAAATTTCTCTTAACAATGAGTTGTAGTTTTCTGAGTACAAGTGCTTTACATCGTTGGTTAAGTTCATTCGTGAATATTTGGGTTTTATCTGTCATATCTTATTTTCACCACTCTTTTGACATTTTTAGTTACTTTTATTGATATAATCTTCATTTCTAGACTCCCTTCCAGACCTCGCTCTCCTGTCTTTTCTTTTCAGGCAGTAGCAAAACCTTTAGTATTTCCTGCAAAGCAGGCCTCTTGGTTAGAAACGCTCTCAGTTTCTGTTTATCTGTGAATATTCTAAACTCACCTTCATTTTTGAAAGACATCCTTGCTGGATATAAGATTCCTGGCTGGAAGTTTTTCTCTTGCAGTATCTTAAATATATCTTACCACCATCTTCTTGCCTCCATGGTTTCTGATGAGAGATTGGCACTTAATCTTATTGGGTATCCCTTATATGTAATGAATTACTTTTCTCGTGCTGCTCTCAGAATTCTCTCTTTGTCTTTGGCATTTGACATTCTGATTATTATGTGTCTCAGAGAGCTCCTATTTTCTATGGGCATCAGAGTCTAGGTAAACTGTACTGATTTTATTTTCTATGGAATGATCCCCCCAAAATGGCATCTGATAAATCTTTTATATGATATTCAAGAATGTCCACATCTGTCCTTAAATACAGAGATTTATATGTAGTTTTATTGTTTTCTTTGGGTGAGTCTTATGTTTTATGGTCATATTTCACTTTGGCCAAAGTGAGCTAATCATCACAATATACTATTCTGAAATCTTATCAGTAGTTACCATTAGAAGTCAAGGCTTAACTTGGAAGTGGTAGAATGATTCATTCTTGTAAAAGAATGTACTTTCTAAACTAATTTCTTGAGCTACTTCTTTGGATAGTCTTATTTTCTAACAATTTTCAATACATATCTTTGCCCAGATTCTCATTTATCTCTTATTGAAATATGAGATAACAGTTTTCTAGCTTACTATGCATTGATACACAATCAAAATTGCTTTTCAATTCACATAATAAAACATAATTATAGGGATAGCAAACAGATCTTTCTATTAAGATATGATATTAATATAGTGTGTTTTTCCATTGACCCGACTTTGACATTTACTTAAAGCCCCTAGCCATCATCACAAGATTCTAGGGAGATATATTTTCAGAAATCAGGCAATGAAAAATTACATTCAAACTTCGTTATAAGCTTGAAATACAACCCCAATCACTTCTGTGAAATTCTGGTAATCTATATTGGGCAATATAGCAATATTTATCTTCCTATATAAAATGGCCAAAACATCAAAGAAAAAATAAGAGCCATCACATATGTCATCTTTTCCCACATAAAATTCTAAACTTCAGTTTCTCCATTTAATTGGGCCCAAGGCCACACTTCTGGTAAAAAAGAAATATTGTAGAAGCATTGGCTTTTTGGGCTGCTTTGGCAGAAAATTCAGGCTAAGTCTGAGCCCTGCTTCTTGAGTGAGAATAGACAGCAGGGAAAGGGAAAGAGATTTCTTAGATCTTTCCTATGAAAGTAAAGATTTAGGCTATTTCTTACTTTTTCATTTTCTGGAGATGACTGGATTCTAACTAATTTAAGCGACAGAGCAACTACCCACCTATAACTGAAATCATACTGAATGGTGAAAAATTGAAAACGCACCCCTCTCAATGAAGCAAGCAAGGGTGACTGCTCTCAACAATCTGTTCAGCATTCTACTAGAGGTTCTTGTGATTTCAATAAGATGGAAAAAAAAGAAAGAAGGAAAATACAGAAAGGAAAGAAAAATAAATGAATGTATAAAGATCAAAAGGGAAGACTCAAAAGTTTCACTATTTGCAGATGTTATGATTACCTACGTGAAATTTTCCAAGAAATCTACAAAGCATTAAATAAAACAAAACAGGGAATTTAGCTAGCATAAAAGATACAAAGTTAATATAAAGACAAAAACTAAAACAATGATGTGGTTATATACCAGCAGCTGAAATTTGGACAATAATTGAAAAGAAAGAATTCCTTTAAAATTAACACCAAAATTAATAGTAAATGCTCTTAACAAAAGTGTACAAACCTTTACTGATTACTTCTGAGACTAATTAAAGATGTACATAAATGCATATATATACTATCTTCATGAATTTGAAGATTCATTGTTGCCCAATCAAACTGATCTATAGAATTACTACATCACCAGGAAAAAAGAATTATTTTTGGCAGAAACTGACAAAGAAATTCTAAAATATATAAGAAAATTTAATTACTTAGAGCAAAGAAAGCAATTATTCAGAAGAAGAGCAAAATTTGAGGGCTTATATAAGCAGAGTAAAATATTTAGTCTAAACGCATATAAACCACACATTGTAGTATTGGCAAAAGCATAGATAAAGAGATGCACATAACGGAATAATAGAGAGTCCATAAATTGTTTCTCACAGCTATGGTCAATTGATTTTTGAAAAGATTCTGTGATAAATTGAATTATGTACTCCAATTTAGACATGTTCTTAATGTTAATATATGTCCCTGTGGTTGTGAATGCATTGGAAATAGAGCTTTTTGAAGATATTATTTTTAGATAAGTTATGACCCAAATTAATGAGGGCAGACCTTAATTCAGATTACTGGAGGCCTTCTAAAGAGAAAGCTTTGGGGAGGAGCAAGAAACAGGAAGTCAGTGGAACCCAGAAGAGAAATGAGAGGATATGGTAATATGATATGAACGTCAAGGAACCCAAGGTTTGCCCTAAGCCAGCAGCAGAACAGTAATGACCCTGGAAGAAAAGAAGCCATCTAACCAGCAAAACTTTGAACCAATAATTCCCCCTTGTTTAAGCCAAATCATTGTATGGTATTTATGATAGGATCTCCAGGTAAAGTATTCAGATTCCTGTTAAATTCAATGGATAAAGGAAAGGTTTATCAACAATTGATGCTGGAACAATTGGAATCCACATGGAAAAAAATTAAAACTGATTCATACTTTACATCATGTATAAGAATTAAGTAGGCATGGATCATAGCTTAAGTATAAAAGCTAAAACTGTAAAATTATAAGCATTTATGGAAGAAAGACATTGAGAACTTGGGTTAGGAAAAGATGTTTTAGATAGGAAGTAAAAAGCATAAATCACAAAAGAAAAACTTGATGAATATGACTTTACTATCAAAACTGTTTACCTTTTGGAAATCATTACTAAGGAAATTAATAAGCAATCCATAGACTTGGACAACACATTTGTAAAATGTATGTCCAACAAAAGACTTCTATCTAGAACTCTTACAGCACATTTTTTTAAAGCATATGAATATGGACAAAAGATTTTAAAATGTTTCCATGACAATAATTGTTGCTCAGAATGGTGAAGCAACTGCAACCCTAATACAGTATTGCTGGAAATGTGGCATGTTGTAACTACTTTGGTTAGCAAAAAGCCTTTCAAGAATGATATATATATATGTTATCTGACCCTGCAAGTCTACCCCCAAATATTAAACCAAAAGATAAACAAAAATATACATCCATACAAACATTTATAACTGCATGTTCCTAACAGCTTTATTTGTAGTAATCAAAGAGTATAACCACAAAAACAGTCATGAGCATTTGAATGAATGAATCTAATATTATGTACCCAAACTCTGGAATATTACTCAATGATAATAAAGAACTACTTGTGTATTCAAGACATGGATCATTTTCAAATCATCACATAAAGAAACCAGATACAAAATCATATACTATATGATTCCATATAAAATTCATACTGATCTATACTGGCCGAAAGCAAATTGGTAGAAAAGAGGAGAAAGGGACTGCAAAGGAATATGTGTGATTTTTGAGAGTGATGAATATGTCTTGTATCTTGATTGCGCTGATTCACAGATGTATCCAACTGCCAAAAGTCATTTGTGCAGATCTATGTGATTATACCCTATACCACTTATTATAGTCTTTGGATGGATTTATGCTTTATAAATACGTATCAATAAAATTGATTTAAAAAAACAATTAGAGGTGAATGGAAAGGCCCAAATATCTCTTTTGTAGGTGACATGACTATAATAGAAAAACTTCTACAGACAGAAATAGCCATCATATATAAAAACAAAATCCATGCCATTAGGGCTGAAGTGCCAAGTTGAATAAGCTCCCAATGGCCAAAGATAAGAAAATTTGAGCATTAATGAACATAATGAATATGATGAATTGAAATATATCAAATATTTTTAAATCCATAAGTTTATAGTAATGCTAAAATTTTTAAAATCCTAATTGGTCCCTGTTGATGGTTACTAGCGAATCATCTCATTATTTTAAAACTGGCAAACTGGCAAATAAAGGGGATTAAGCAAGCATTTATTCTGCCTTTCTTAAATGAACTGTAACCAAAAACTATACGTGGGGAACTTTCTCTTTATAGAAATATTCCAACAAATAAACAAAGAAATAATGATAGAATTAGAATATCACCATTTTGTAATCACTAAGGAACCAATTAATTATCAACAGCTGCTAACATCACAAAAGGAGAGACAATTAGAAGTTATGAGTCTATTGATGGAAGATCACAATACCATCCATAAAGCAGTTACGCCATTAAAAATTAAGCATGAAACAAATTGATCTTCTAACCCGTACCGGTTTATAGGAATTAGAGAAGACAGAGGAACAAATTAAACTACACCACAGGGACACAATTACAAAACCTAGACTGTGAGTAATTTGGAAAAACAGTTTCTTCAACATAAATAGCAAGAAAATAAAAAAGACAGAGGATGATCTGATAGATTCTAGAGACTTATATAACATATTAACCAGCTGCAATGGATGGATTGTATTTGGATCCTATTTTAAAAAAGAAAATAAATAAGATTCCTATAAAAATCTTGATACATTTGAACACTGACTGGATATTGGATTATATTAAGATATCATTATTAATTTTTAAGTGTGCCAACAGTATGGTGGTTATATAAAAAGTGAATATCTTTAAAAAGTCATTTGTGTACTTTAACTAGAAATAATGCATTTTATGTAAAGTATTCTTCAATAAAATTGATAAGGAAAATTAAAGTATGACTGCACATGGATGGCTTCCTAAAGGACGGTGATACTATCATGCTAACACTAGGACTATTCCAAGTCCCTGTCTTTTACCAATTCGTGCCTTTTATTTTGACCCACATCAGAAGTAAGGGTAAGGGAAAGCTGCAGGGAAGGAGAATTTGTCTTCTGCCTATTTTAGCGAGCATTACAGAAGTGAAAACCAAATTTCTACAACCTAAATGTCTCCTTCCCTAGCACAGATGCACTGCCATTGAAAATCCAGAAGGAATGCTGTGGTGATAAATATAAACTGTAGGAAATATAGAGGATTTATTGGCTTGGTAGGCAATTTAGCTCAATTTTCCATAATTCACATTCCTTTTTATTTTTTGTTTGCTTGATTTGTTAGAGATTTCTTCCCAGGGAGATTCAATCATTTCCCATTTCCTTGAATTCTTGGATCATAATGTTCCAAGGCATGCTCTAGTACCTAACCATACCACAGGGGTAAAAATGACCCATAAATTATATCAGCACATTCTATCAGTCACAGTGATTTCATCATTTATAGCCAATCAGAGTCCAACTGTGAGAATTGATAGGTGAACTTTGAGACTAAAAAGGAATGTCTTCATTTTTGTTACTGATGCAAAATTTTGCAGGCTGGTGACTCCTAGATGCTACCATTTAGAAGGTTCTACAATGACAATAAAACTATTTACAGAGAAATGAAACACACATGTGTGAGCACACACACACACACACAGATGAGGAGGGAGAGAGAATTCTGATGTTTCATTTGATCTTATAGATCTTCCAGTGCTGCAAGCTCCAAAATATCTTGGTTATCATAGCCAAAATATTCTTTATTACTTAAGCAGCTTTGAATCATTTTTCTGTCATTTACAAATAAATACATCCAAGTACACCAAATCACATTGGCTATACCTAACACCACACATTTATATATATATATATATATATATATATATAAATACTGGCAACATGTCCATTTTACTAATTTTTCATAATTGGTTTGAGAGGATAACAGAAATGCCTAGGTCAAATTTTGAATTTTTATACTTCATCTTCTACTATTCTAAGCGTCTCACAAGATAAAATAACTATAATTTTAAGCTTTGCAAAATAATTTGAGGACATAAATAAAATGGAGGTCTTTAAAAGGTATGGCTCAGTTATGAAAAATAGAGATGTACGACCGTCTTGCTTATAGATCATCATAGGATAGATCAAAGAGAAAAGCAAAAAGTGGGATGATTTTGAGACTATTTAATTAAATTCCATCCATTAAAGCAATGAAAATTGTAATAACATAGAAATAAGTTCATTTACATGAATATTTCACTCATTAGCCTCTGTGAAATATCAGTGTAGATCCTTTTACCCCTAGCATCTAGCATAAAGCCTGATATATATAATTTGCTCAGTATATATCATTTTTTGAATAAAAGAAGCAATATACATGAATGTTCAAATTAGATTACATACAATTAGAAGAAAAGTCATGCTGTCATATCACCAGTACCTATATTCACCAGGGAATTCATTTTTTTTCTTTTAATGGTCATATGTGTAGAAACATTGGTAACACATGCTGCTTCAATAGTCAATTTCTCTTATTCCAGCTAGTATAAATTCAACATAAACAAGAGTATAACACATTTATGAGCCACATTTCCTGTAAGAAACATAGATATTTTTTAAATCTTTCTCAAGGGAGTATATTCCAAGAATGTACATCTCAAAATGTGCCTATGGTACATGAATTATCTTTCTGGAATCTATTCCATACTTACAACAGCAGTTATAACAGACCAGAAATTTATATGCCTCAGATATAACTTAGTTGTCTATATAATATCAGGAAAAATGTTTGCTTCTATGTATTTCTCTTCAAAGAGGTTTACTATCACAGCTATTGAAATAAATAAGAATTTACTGTAAGGGAAATTACTATGTAAAATTACATGGGTATAATTCATTATAACATGTGCTTTACCTTTTCAATGGATGAATGGGCAATTATTTATTGGAAATCAGGTTTTCAATTGAGTTGACTATGTAAGTAGCAATCAATATTTTTAGGGTTGTATCATCCATAAGTGTACCACCTAGAGAGATTGAATGGACATGATTTAAATTCTATTAATTAAACCATTCAGTTATTTTAGAAGTTTTTGATTATTGCGTCATACATCTACTGAAACTTTCAGTTGACTTAATGGATTCCTAATCACTAAATTCATTCACAAAGTTGTTTTGCTTCTAATAAATCAGTGTAACTCCACTATAGTCCAGCCTATCCAATGATACCGACAATGCACTCAGGGCATAACACATTAAATAAACAGCTGAGAATTCAGAAGATTGAGCAAATGCAGGCTGATTGTTAGGAAGGCAGTCAAATCCTGGTATTTTACATCTTTTCGTGGCTTTGCATTGATTGTCGGAAGATGGTAGATAAGCAAGGTACAAGTGGCTAAAAGTGATCGAAAATCCTCTATCTGTTGGCTAGGTGAAGCAGGAAATAGATTCTGTTCAATGGTGCTAAGGAGGGTGAAGTGGGGATTTCAGAGGAAAGATAGTAGAGAAGGGTTTCCTTTATTGGGTATATGAAAGTCACTCAAACCTCTGGCAAACTGATGAACAGTGGATGCATAAAACAGACATAAAACTGCACAATAAAGTTTTAAAGAATTGTACTGACATTTGAACTTGCACCCAGAAAAAGTGAAAGGGCTTCCTGTCTGAATCCAACCAGGTTAATTGCTTGCTCAAATGAAAATATATAATTTCTCTGATAAATATAACAAAATCTAAAAGTCTGCACAATATGACATTCACTGTTAAGGAAACAACACAGATTTACTCAATATTCAAAGAACCAAGAAAATGATAAAGATCATAGCAGATGTCAACCTCAAACAAACTCTGATGTTGAAACGGTCAGTCGTAAACCTTAAAGCAGTTGTGAGAACTATGCCTCGTGATATAAATGATAATACCTTCAAAATATAAATAGCAACAACCTACTCCCACTTTGCTAGTCTCAACTCTTTAGCATCAACCCTAGCTACTCCTTCCTTCAAATTGTATTTTCGTTAGCTTTAAAACCATATAGAATTTTCCCCCCTCACAATTCTCAGAATATGATTCTTGCCTTTAATGACCACTACCACCATGGGCCTTCATTACTTCTCAACGCAATTTAAAATATTTGGCTGTTAAAATTTATTGTCATTATTATCGATTATTAAAATCATTTGGGTAATAATGAACCAATTCCATTTGTGCTGTTGTAGGGACACATAAATGGTCTTAGGTATTAAATCAGCCATATAAGGTAAGTCTTATTATTCTTTACAATAATAAGTACAGAGCACATACATAACTTGTCTGAGATCACACAGAAAGGGAGTACAGGACCCTGTACAAGAACCCAGGCATTCTTAGTTACTATGCTGTACAAACTTCACAGAAATAATAATTTTTGTTCTCTTATTCTTTGCCCATACAGGCCCTTTCCTAAAATAATAAATGGTAATCATACCATTCCATTGCTCACTGAGTCAGAGAAGCTAAATTTCCATCAGTGTTTTCTCATTCTTTAATACTAAAACAGTAACATTTGAAGTGCATGCATGAAAGCCACCTATAGACTGCATTTCATAGATTGCTTTGCCGTTCTCTGTGATCCTGTGTTTTGGTCAATTAAATGACTGATTATCATCAATAACTTCTATTTCTCTCCCTGTACTCAACTGATATTGATTAATCAAGTTATTTACCATGTCTGGGTTTTTTTTCCCCTTCCTCCTTGATTCGGGACCACACCGCTTGCTACCAATTTGTCTATGACTATTTAGTACAGAAACCCATTTATTTTTCACCTAGCCTATTAAAAAAAAAGCAATAAGGTATAATAAAAATCCATGGACTCTCTTACTACACAGAGTTGATTTTGAAGTACAGCCCTTCTACTAACTGATTTTTATTAAAACAGTCTAATTGGAAATTAATCTCACTAATCCTCAATTTCATCATCTGTTTAAAAGGAATAAAATGTTTTCTTCACTTACTGCAGAATTTATTCAATCAAATTCTTTAAAAGTAACATATATGAGATTTTACTGTACCTGGTACATAGAAAGTAGCAGATAAATGCCATGTACCTCTTTTTATTCTGAACTTGTTCATCTGTTCACGCTCTAGCCCACATCTCATTTGGTTATTATTACAAAACCCTTATCTGCTGATATCAATTCATTGATTAAGTAAACAAAAATTACAGAGGTTTGCAAGGGTTTTAAAATTTCACCTGGGTTTTGATCCTGACTCTTTTTTTTTTTAAAGATTTATTATTTTTTTTAATTTATTATACATCCCCCCCCTTTTTGCTTGTTCTTGCTGCACTCATTTTTCTCTGCGTTCCTCTGTGTCTGCTTGTCTCCCCCTGCTTTAGGGTGACCTGCCGAGTCAGCTCACTGGAGCGGC
>PVKH010024734.1:0-13561 GCA_004027955.1 Chaetophractus vellerosus
ATCCTATTGCAGGAACCAGTGGAGCACATTTTAGGGAATGAAAGAAGGCCGTTCTGGTTGGTGTGTGATGGCAGGTTAGGAGGAAGGCAGAAGATGAGTTTGGAGAATGTGACCATGGTCCAGACATTAGCCATTGTTAACATCCCCCTGAATTTATTTACAAACCCAGCAACGGCCACCCCTACACGCACAGGGATAGTGCCTGCCCTTGGCATAGAGTAAAGCAATAAAGAACTTGTGTTTTCAGAGAACAGCGCAGCTCCCAAGAGAGAGAGAAAGGAAGAGACTGGACCAAAAGCTCCCATGTTTACTTTCTAAACTCCACATCAGATAAATGATTTCACCTTCCCCCGGCTGAAGGAATGGGGTGGCCTTAGAGGCCTGAGTTGTCAAGCAAATGAGTGCTTATGAAAAGGAAAGAAATGGATGGAGAACGTGATTTCCTCTAACAGTCCTGTTGTCACTCTCGCTCTTTTGGAAGTAATAATAGAAAGTTATCATTTTATAAGGGAAAATAATGTTGAAATATAACAAAATCCATCTTGTGTATTATTGTAAAGTGAACAGGTTATATATACCTAAACAGTTATCACAACAGAACGGCATCTTATAACTTGAATATCCTAAGAAAGTTAGAGCCATTGCTAACAAGATCAGAACCGGTCTTTATGGATCTCCTTAACTACAGTCAACCATATGCTTTGGATGCTTTGTCTATAATTTTAGTGCATATTCTGGTGTTCCCACAAATGCACGATTATGTCAAATTTACCATTTTTAGTCCTCTTTTCCAGAAAACACTTTAAAACTCCTGTAAATGTAAATGGGCAAATATACGAATTACCACTAAAAATGGAAATGAAACATTTAGATTATTAATGTGCAATCACAGTGATTTGGCCGGTGCCTGGGTAAGGAATGCCCTTCTCTCTCCAGGCCAAGAGCGGCTTCCTGAGAAGAGCTCCGTAAGCCGGTGGTCAGGGCCCTTCCACGCGGGCAGGGCCGGGAGCCCAGGCACGGCACACCACGTCCTCCAGCAGCCAGCCTGCCCTCGAGCTCAGAAACAGCCTCTCGGGAAGGAGCTGCAGAGGTGAGTGCCCACGTGAGGCCAGGCGCTTTGATAGTCCTGTCTCCAGGAAGACATGTTTTCTGATTTTCTAGTCAATCCTGTTATTCTTTCAGACACAATTTCTAAGAAACTGTCAAATAACTACCTTTTCTCTTTCCACTTCTGCTGCATCCTGCCTATAGCTATGGTACTTCTGCAAATAAATGGCATCTCGCTTCCTGTCTTTGACTATCTGTGTGGGATAGTGTGCAATGCCACAACGCCAACTCAAGAGCCAAAGAGAAAGAAAGGCAGGGAAGGAGGGAGAGAGGGGGGAGAAAGCCATTTTATAAGTCTTTCTACCACTGAAAGATTTCTTTTAACATCAGTTAGAACTAGCTATGATATGACCAAGTGTCCGGCTGCCGGCAGCCTTTGAAATCCAGTAATTATTTATGAGAATTTTATATAGAAGAGATAGAAAATATAACCTAGCTTTGGTTCATAAAACAGGAAAGATAAATGTTGCTGGAAAAAAAAATCTATAACAGTGCGTAGTGGGTTATGTGCATGAAAATCTGTTGTATGCTAGTGGGATCGTTAAATGGAAATCAAGGATATTTGCTGCTTTAATGAGCATGTCCTATCCATCTACATAAAAGCAAGTTTGTCTCAGAAAATATATGTAATTCTCATTTTTTTTGTTATATTGTTGGGCATGGTGATTCAAAATATTTTGTAAAGTAAAAATTTTATATAACTGCGATTCTTTTTTTCTTTTTGTTTTTACCATGTTCATTTAAAATTTTTCATTTTGAATTTCTAAGTTTTCCAAAACATTCTAATTTTATTAACTCCACTATAGACACCAATTATGAAAAGTAGAAAAGCATAAAATTTTATTATTTATTGCACAACATACTCCCTTCATGCTCAAGTTTTGTAAGGTCTCTGACTATATTTAGAGAAAACTAATACTGGCATATGATGCAGGCAGAGATTGAAAGCAGGAATTCTATAGAATGTCTAAATGTCACAGGTGTTATTGGAATTGAAATGTACTTTTCTATACATTTTATAGGCATTATATATAACTAGAATTCTACACCATATTTTTACACTCTCTTTTGCAACTTTGTCACCTGTCACCTTTTCCCAAGTTACTAGAAACTAAAAATACCCTTATGAAATTAAGAGTATGAATGCTTTGGCAAATAAAAAACAGTGCAATTTTTCTGCTGTCGTTAAGATATATGCTATATATCATTTTTCAATATTGCTGGTGGGTTGAATTGAACTAAGCACATACTGTGAGAAATCTTCCTGCGATGGGTCTCCTGTTTGTCAATATGGAACAGAATTTGCTTAGGAGATAAGTAATTTGGTCAATCTAATCATTTCAAAAAGAAAGGATGAAAAATGTGTAATAGAATTATTATGGGAAAACTGTATTTCAATAAAGTAGAATAGAAAGTCAAAGTGCAAATGCTTAAAGAAAGGGTTCATTTTATTTGGTGTTTTAACCACAAAATCAAAGTCTTCACATTCTTTCTTTGGCAAAATTCATTATTGAGTTTTGCAGAAAGTATGAAATTAAGAAACTATTTCCTTTCAGAGGATAACATGATAGTACATTTTTAGTTAAATACGTTATATAAAAATGTAGAGAAAAAACTTGTCACTTATTGTTCAACATTGAGCTATTAATTAATATTTAGGAGAAATGCTATGTTTAGGTGATATCCTTTTGCTTAGTGGATATTACATTAATGGGTAAAAAAGTAGGCGACTCCTCAGCAAAGACAACATTTGAACTCTTGAAATTTATGAATATCCGAACCATGTGCAAGCTTGTACTTTTGTCGGAGGATGTCACCATAGCAACAAATGTTATACATCAAATATGTCATTTTAATAAATAGCATGATTCATAAATACAACGGATTCTATTCTTTGTTATAACATTTTTGAAGTTAGCTGAGTAATGTTCACGGAAGGCACTTTCAGCGTAATTTTGCAGAAATAAAACAACTCTTGAAGGGACACAACTGCTTTCTTTCTAGTGACTGAACGATTTTAAAACGAAAAGAGCATCTGTTCCTTCCCCCCCTAAGGATTTTATTGTCTTCTGTATCTCTGGCAGTTTGCTACAGGGAAAAAGAAAGGTGTGTTGCAATTCAGAATCACTTTGCCTATCTCCCTGCATAAGCAGACAATTCAGAATGTGACCTGACTTGTTCAGATGACACCATTTTCTCACGTTCTTCTATTATCATTTAAATTCCTTTTCAAGTTTCCGCAGCCCTCTTCAGTAGAAAGCATAGGAAACATCAACATGTACTTTCTGAGTCTTCATTCTTAAGCCCGTGGTGCCTGATTCTAGAACCAGTGTTTCCATAAAATGCACTGTCACCGAAGAGAATGAAAACCTCACTTTTATATGCCATGGTAATCATTTTCAGTTATAGACTAAAATTAACTTGAATAATGGCAATAAAAAAAACACTTAAGAAAAGTATTTCTTTTATTTAAAGGAGTATTTCTTTTTTTTAAAGAAGTTTAAAGTAAAGAACATTCTTTTTCTCAACAAATATTTATATGTTAGCAACTTTGTTGCTAGGTGTTAGGAATTATTTTAGTTTCCTAGGCTGCTTAAAGCAGATATCATGAAATGGGTTGATTTAACAATGGGAATTTATTAGCTAATAGTTTTCAGGCTGAGAAAAATGTCCAATCAAGACGTCACCAAGACGATGCTTTCTTCCCAAAGACTGGTTGCCTCGTCTCCTCTGCCACAGGGCAAGGCACATGGGGGCATCTGCTGGTCTCTCCTTTCTCTTCCGGGTTTCCTTGCTTTCAGCTTCTTGCTTCCATAGCTTTCCCCCTCTCTTGTCTGTATTTATCTCATTTTTAAAGGACTCCAGTAAGAGGATTAAGACATCCTGATTGAGGTGAGTCACACCTAAATGGAACTAACCTTGTCTAAAGATCCTGCTTACAATGATTTCACATCCACAGGAATGGGCTAACTTTAAGAACATGATTTTTCTGGGGCACATACAAACCAACATAGGACTCAAGTTCTGAATAAGTAGCAAATAGCTTCTCCCTACATGAAGCTTGTACCTCCACTGTTCTGAGTGACTTAAAAAGCAAAGCACTAAATTTTAACTGAGTTTTCATGTAACAGGCCAAACTATCATTATCATAAAGGGGAAGAAGGGGGCACATAGAGAATGTGGTGTTTGAGCCAACTTGAAGCAGGAGTTAGCAAGAGAGAGGGGGTAATATTAGGCAGAGGAAATCACATGGACAAATTTCCTGGGATGGGAAACTAGCAGGCACACTTTGGGAACCAAAAGGAACCTACTGTGGCTGGCGCATAAAATGCTGAGTAAAGAATAGAAAGAAATCATACCTGACCAATGAGTGAAGGACGGGTCTCACAGAGCCTTGTAGACACAGAAATTTTAATTCCATTCTAAACCATTGAGGGAATTCAGGCAAGAGAGTATTGGGGTAGAATTCCATTTAAAGTCATCATTTTGGTTGGTGTGTGCGGAACAGAACAGAAATGGAAATGAGAGGATATGGAAAGTCCAATTTGGGAGGTTTTGCACTAGTTCAGAAAGGGGAAATGAGGGCTAGTATAGGGGTCTGAGGAGAAGGAGACAAGTAGAAGGATTCCACAGCTGGTTAAGAAATAGAATGGACTGTCTGAGGTAGAGGTAAGTAAGAAAAGTGTCAAAAATGACCTTCAGGTTTCTAGCTGGAAAAAGCATGATGATATTTTCCATTTGTGTTTTGTTGAGTTTGAAGTGCCTGCAAAATATCTAAAATGGATATTTCCCAGTAAAAGCTGTCTCTGCAGTTCTGAGACAAAGGTTTAAATTGGAAGACATTGGCTTATAGGTGGAACTTGAAGCCCCGATAGAGGATGAGATTGCCCGTGAGATGCAACATAAGGAGAGATGCAACATAAGGAGAGAAAATGAAAAGGTCCTGAACAGAACACTGAGAGACCCCACGCTCTAATGATTGGGCAGAGAAGGAGCAATTGGCAAGGGAGACTGAGATCAGCAAGGAATAGATAGAGAAGTCAGAGAAAAACTTAGAGAGGGAGGTATCATGGAAGGCAATAAGAAGAGAGTATCATCAAAGAGACAGTGATCAAAGCTGCTGAAATGTCCGTAAAATGAGGACTATGAAGTGCCTCCTGAATTAAGCAAAAGGAGATCATCGGTTGCCTTTGCAATAGGAGTTTTGATAGAGGAGTTTGAAGGCAGGTTTGCTGTGAATGAAAAGGGATAAACAGAAATGACAAATGTAGACAACTCTTTCAAAATTTGGCCGTGAAGTAGAGGAAATAAGTAGGAATGTATATGGGAGAGATGTGAAATACACGGAAGTTTATTTTTAAAACATATAATAGTTCAAAATTGCCGAGAGGATAGAAAGATCTAGCAATTCAATGTAGAGAATTCCTAAGGGGTAAAAGGAACATCTCCTCCATTGTCTCAGCAGAGGAGGAAAAAAGAATGGATATTGATGCTAAACGGTTCTATTTGGTGGCAGGATATTGAAATATTTGCTGTATGAAAGAGTACATTTTTAAAAGTAAATGGCAAAGATGGAGTTTCAGGGTTGAGGTGAGTATTAAATATTTGAAGTGACCATTATGTTGAATGGGAAAAAGTAACAGCTAGAGAAATGCAGTGGGATTGCCCAACATTGTTGTGGCAGTACTAAGATTTATAACTGAATATTTGGAGGTCTATGTGATTTTCCCCAGCAGATCCGCAGCAGGAAAATTCACATAGTTGTATCAATCTGGGATGGGAATTTTCCAGATGGCGTATAAAGAACAAGGAGACATGGGACTCAAGAGAGTGACGAGAGTGATTGAAATGTGGGGCCATGGATACTGACCAGGATAGGAAATGAGGGAAAGCCAGAGAGAAGCTGATGTTAGAGTCCTCAGTGGAGCCAGGGGAGATTTTTAGTGAGAGTAACTGAGCAAACAGGCTATGTGGATAGAAGTTTGGTGTGAGAGAGTCAAATGTCTGGGTTTACTATTTCAAAGTGGAGTTTCAGGTATAGACACCCTGTTTCGTGGCACTGGAAGGGGGTGGTTCAGGTGGAGGAGGAAATAGCCACTGAAAATGTGAATATCAAGAAACTGAGAGGGCTGTTCAAAGATGGCCATGTTTAGGACGTGGAGAACCCATTGCCCAAATCTTAAATTAATGACTATACACGTCCAGAAAGTTAGCAGGTGCTGGCAAAGAGAAGAGGTAAATGGAGCCTGAGACTCAAAGAAATGACTCTCCCACCCCCCAAAGACTGTGAAAGGAAAATGTACTATAAATTGTGTGGAGTGGCAAGCAGAGCACTGATCTTTCATAAATAGTACTATCCTGTTATTACACCATATATATTTGCCTGTATATTTGGCTCAAGAGGAAACAGCAAAATTTTCAGTCCAACTGACTACTCCCATTGGTCCTGTAGAGATGCCTGAATTTTTATGAGAGTAAAGTCCTTCACTGACACCCCTCTGCCAATGCAGGGATATTCCAAGTCTTAGAAGAATCCCCAGAGACTCTTAGGCACAGTTGTCACAAATACTGGACTTGAAGCACAGCTCTGCCACTTTCTAGCCAGTGATCGTGGGAATAAAAATAATAATCAGGTCCCATATGGGGTTGCAAGGATTAATGGAAGTAAGACAGATATTTAAAGCCCTATGGTCATTACCTGACACATACTAAGTACCCAACAAGGAGAAACTAATAGCTTTCCGTTGTTATTGTTTAGTTGCCATGTCTCACAAATCATATAATTTAAGCTCAAAAAATTTACAAACGATTACTGAAATAAAACATGCTGGCTTCTGCCCCCATGTCATTACACATTCTGAAATACCCCCTTAAGGTGCCCCTTGCTCTACATGTTGCATGTTTTTTGTTTAATTTTTAATTTTTTTAAAGATACTTAGGTTACATAAATGTGGCATAAAAATATAGGGGGGGCGGCTGTAGCTCAATTGGTAGGGCACCGGTTTACCACATGGGAAGCCCCGGGTTTGGTTCCTGGGGCCTCTTCGAGCCGGCAGACCGCCTTGGCCTTGAGAAGGCAAGCCGCCGTGGGCAGGGCAAAGCGGCCGTGGGCAGGGCAAAAGCCACCACAGGCAGGGCAAGTCCCCACGAGCAGGGCAAGCCGCCCGCGAGCAGGCAAGGCCGCCGCGCGGTGAGCTAACTCGGCGGGTTGCCGCAACGGGGGGAGACAAGCAGACACAGAAGAATACAAAAATGAACACAGCAAGAACAAGCAGAAAGGGGGGGGGATATATAATAAAAATGAATAAAAAATAAAAATAAATAAAAAACAAAACAAATAAATAAAAAGAGAAAAAAACAAAAATGTATAAGACATTTAAAAAAATATATATAGGGGATTTCCACATGCTCCGCTCCCCACATCTCCCACACTTTGCCACATTAACAACATCCTTCATTAGTGTGGTACATTCATTGCAATTGATGAACACATTTTGGAGCATTGCACTGGGCTTGGATTATAGTTTACATTGTAGTTTACATGCTCTCCCACACATATCTCTTGTCATAACTTACAAAATTGTTCCATACCTTTTAGCCTGGCTCACATATCTTCCAGGTCAAAAATTATTCTTCGTTCAACCTCTAGATAGTGGACAGGTAAAGTTTTCTTTTAAAAATTGAAGTACCTGAACTAGAACCTGGATCAAAGTATGTGCTTAATAAATACATGAATTTTAAAAAGGCACAGGAAGGGAATTTATGGTCAGTTACTAAAAGGCTTTTCTTCCCCTTCTAGAATCAGTTCTTGGCATAGAAAGCCAGTGCAGGAGAAAGGTGGCCTGTGATTCCAGATTGAGTGAGAAGAGTAAGGATTCTTTTCTTCGTCATCCATTATAAATGCTATTTTCTGGTGCATTTGGCTAGGAGGATGGATAATTATGAGTTACAATATTCAGTCTTAGAACTTATAAAAGCTCTAACACACCCCACATCATGCCTGCTGTGCAGTGGTCTTAATCTGGCAACATTTCAAATATGATAAAAAGATGTTTGAGTAACATTTGGCAAAGGTTTATAAAACATCAAATCCCATAGAAATATATTTAAGACCTAGTATTTCAAAGTTGAGTAACTGGATTATTATTTAAATGAGTCACTTTTTAAGATGCCATACCCAGTAGGCAATGACATGTGAATAGATTTCCATCTTTTAAAATTACAATTAAATTACGTATTATCTGAGTTGCTTGAACAGATATAAAAGAGGCATTATTGGTACTTATCTGATGGAATAAAGCATTATCAGCTATGGAGAGGTGTAATTAGCTTATTCTTTCACTATATATATTCATTGTAATTTAAAAAACAACAACCTCAAGACTCTGAAACTAGTGGGTTTTGCATAACTTTTTCTATTAATAACCAGGTTTTTCTAATAAGAGAATCAAATAAAAGAGTCTGTAAGATGGGGGCCTACCCAACAATAGAAATGAGATCTAACACTGGTAGGGAAACTACTGTTCTGATATAAAAATGCCAAGGGGGAGGGCAGCTAGTCTTCACTGAGCACACCTCTTTACTAGAAGATCTAGATTCTGGTTATGACATATCACATTTAATCATCATAGTATTTCAGTATTCCCTGAATAATTATCCCCAATTTTCATATTTTTTAAAATGAGGCTAAGAAAAGTTCATAAAAAAAAAAAACAACAAAACAACAAAAAAAAAACTGCACAGCTACTAAGTGGTAGAGCTGAGGTCTGAATTCTGTCAAATGTCAAAGCCAGTATTCTGATTCCTGACACATAAAGCCTCAATCCATCCTTGGATTGTCTACAGAGCCCTGGACTATTAACCTATTCATTGCAAGTTCTTAACCAATTTGTTCTGAAGTTGACATAACACAGAGAAGGCAGTTAAGAGCTTAAAAGTAAGGAATGAACAAATGATTTATGAGGTCCTGGAAAATTCAGTAGAACTGCTAGAAGAACAAATTTTGTCAAAATTTGTCATTTTCTTTTGATAATTTTTTAGACTGACAAAGCAGGAGGCAGGATTCCAAGCGAATATAAAAAGGCTTCTATCATAATAAACTTCTGAGGAAAATGGAGAAATAGGAGCTAATTGATATAACAGGTGGGTAACATTGGTGCTGAGATTATGCATTGTCAAATAATAATATTAATGAGTGAAGGTTATAGATATAACTATGTAAATTATAGGTTTTTAAAGTGGCATCTACAAATGTGTAAAATAGTTTGTTAGTTCATTTTTTTCCCATTTAAAATACCCGAGAAAACAATTTGGATGAAAAATATCTCAGTAATTTAATTTTACAAAATAGATTAAAAAGATGTAACCACAAGACCAAAGTCTCTAAATAATTTAGAAACTTAATTCAGAACTAACCATACATTAGTTAGATGTTTTGAAAAAAAGTACAACTCTATATAGTTCACTCATTGCATTGAAGTAAATTATTAGTGGTTTGAACATTCAGTAGAAAAATCTTGGGGTCGGCTCGATAGCCCAGTGGATAGGGTGCCGGCATACCACATGGGAGGCCCTGGGTTCGGTTCCCGGGGACCTCTCCTAGCGGGCAGACCGCCTTGAGAATGGCAAGCCACCATGGGCAGGCCAGAGCTGCCGTGGGCAGGGCAAAAAGCTGCCACGGACAGGGCAAGACCTGCCACAGGCAGGGCAGGACGCCCGCGGATGGAGCGCAGCCAGCCACCCGCGAACTAAAAGCCGGCCGTGAACGGACGCAGAGACCGCCCACAAGCGGGGAAAGCCGCGCCTGCGCAGTGACCACTCTCGGCGCGTCGCCGCAGCGGGGGGGCGGGAAGGGGAGATATGTAATAAAATAAATAAACCTTTAAAAAAAAAAAATCTTTTCCCATCTTAGAGACATCATCAATACAGGAATATTCTACCCCTAGATAAAGTTTCCAAAAGTGTTAGCATCCCTAGATAACTTAATTGGTGATGAAACAAAATACAGCCAGGAAAAGTTAATTAAAGCTCATAGGTCGAGTTTATTAAAAGTTTGTATTTTGTAATAGAAAAAAATGATTTTAAAATAGTGAAAGTGGCATTCAAAATGATTTCTATCCATTTTTAATTTCTTAATATTCAATAGCATATAGAAAGGTAAATGTCAAAGGATTGTATAGGGACTTAAACTTGATGAAGTAATAATCCTTTTGGTAAGCAGCTTATTATGAAAGATACAAGTCAAAAAAGGCAGAGCAAACAGAGACATCAATATGTTTTCCTCAAGTTTCAAATTATTATTTATTTTGGAAGTTTGAGTCAATTTCATTCTGTCTCCTCCTGGGTAGTCCATTCATTGTTTAGGGCCCTCTCGATTAAACCCTGTCACTTCAGGGGAAGTTCAAGAGAGTGGTACATCATTCATAATACAGAAATGGTTGTTACTAATCAATACATTCTGAACCACATTCAAGGTATACATTTAGGGACATAATTCATCAAAAACAGGCTTACTGGGGCTCTTCGTTTTCATTGATTTTCCCTGCGTAGGAAGGCATAGTAGATAATTCTATATGTGACATAAGAGTCATATTCATAAAAAACAAGCCAGTTACTCAAAAACTCCTCGGTTGCAAAGAAAAAAAATCAAGTATAGGATTCCAAGACAGGAATAAAATTGCATTTAAGTTATTATTTTCACATTTTAATATTCTCTGCAGAAGAACGTAATCAAATGACATTTTTTTTAAAAGTTACACATAAGGAATACCAGATTCTACGTGTGAATTCTATTTTTGATTGAATGTGTGAAATAGAGGTAGAAAATAATTTCTATCTAGTTTTACAATTGCCATTGCACAGTTTTCTTTTTAAATTTAAAATTAAATATAGGTACACATTGTTTTATGCTATATGTGTCCTCTGTCAGTTAAAACAAATTTTAAAACACTACTGGGGTTCACATTGTAAATTCTACTAAAATGAACCCTATTGTACAGCAAATAATTGGTTTATAAAGGGAATAACAACCTTCTAATCTTGCAAATCTTTATCCTTATACATGGTTTTAGCTTAAAATCAAGATAACATATTCTCAGTATTCACAAAGAATCTGAAATGAGGGCTAAAGGAAAACAGTGTATCTTAAATTGTTTTACATGATAGAATATCACTGTTATCAGAACTTGGAGGGAAGAACTGATCTATAAATAAGTGGGAGACGTTGATTTTAAAAAGAGTTTAATGTTTACTTTTCTAAAATCCAGCAAGTTTAGGTCAAATCTGCATTTAACCCCAATGTCTACTAAATAGTCATTATTCTCCTTTATCAAAGGTGTTCCAATATAATATTATCTTCCACAAAGAGGTATTCTCCTATATATTTCAATGCCCAATGGTAGAATTATGGAAGATTTGTTTTTCTTATTATTCTTCTGCGGTTTTAAAAAGTTTGCATAATGAGTGCGTCCTACTCATGTAATCAGAAAAATAGATCATAGAACTATTGTTTTTCCCCCCAAGTAACAAATCATTTCACTGTATAATTTACTAGAATAAAATATCATTTATAAGTATGCATTTTGAGTTTTGATACACACAAACACACACACATTGTCATGTAACCATAGATAAAGATAAGGTACATTTTCATTCCCTAAAACAAAACAAAATGAAAAACCCTCCCTCCCTTCAGCCATATCTCCTGCAACCATTGACCTGCTTTCTGTCACCATAGTTTTGCCTTTTTGAGAATTTCATATTTTAAGTCAGTCTTTTGTGCCTGATTTCTTTCACTTAAGATAAGTCTTTTGAGATTCATCTTGTTGATGTATGTGTCAGTAGTTCATTGCTTTTTATTGCTAAGTAGTATTTCATTGAATGGATGAATTACCAGTGAATGGACGTTTAGGTTGTAATCCATTTTGGGCTATAAAACTGACGTAAATATTTGAGTACAATTGTTTGTGTGGACATATACATGTATTTCTTGTGTATAAATAGCTAGAAAGTGGGATTTCTGGGTCTTATGGCAAGTTTATGTTTACCTTTTAGTAAATGCCATACTGTTTTTCCAAAGTGGCTGTGTAGTATTTTACAATTGCAGGAGAATTATATGACTGTTCCGTTTGCTCCTCTTTTTCACCCAAACTTGGAATTATCAGTCCCTTCCATTCTGGTCTCTCAAGTGGTCTTGTAACGTGTTTCATTGTGGTTGTAATTTGCATACCCCTGATGAATAATAATGTTGCCTTTTTTATGGGCTTACTGGTCCTTGGCATATTTTTTGTAAAGTACTCAAATATTTTGCCCATTTTAAAATATATTTCTTCGTCTCCTTAAAGAATTGTAAGTACTCTTTGTATATTCTGCATAAAAGTCTTTTATAACATATATGTGTTGTAAATATTTTTCCCAGTGCATGACTTGTCTTTTCATTTTCTTGACAGTGTCTTTTGAAGGGAAGAAGTTTTAGATTTTTATTTTCAGTTTATCAGTTATGGTTTGGGCATTTTGTATCCTATCTTTATATGACCCAAAGTCACAACTGTTTTCTGATGTTTTCTTTTAGAAGTCATATAATTTTGACAGTTATATTGATACTTCTAATCTATTTTGAGTTATTTTTTTTGTATTTGGTATGATGTAAGAGTCAAGATCATTTTCAATGAATGTATATCCAATTGTTCTGCCACCATTAGTTGATTTACCTCATTGTATTACCTGGGACTCTGACAAAAATCAGTTGGCTGTAAAAGAACAGATCTATTTCTAGGCATTCTATTCTGTTCTATTGTTCTTTTTATCTACCCTTATGCCAATACTGCATATTGTCTTAATAACTTCAGCTTTACATTTAGTCTTGAAATCAAGTAGTACAGATCCCCTAACTTTATTTTTTTTTCAAAATTATTTTGGTCATTTGTAATTTCCTTGCATTGCCACATACATTTTAAAATCTGTTAACGTCAAAAACATGTTGGTCTTTTGGTTGGAATTGAACTGAAAATATAGATAAATCTGGGGAGAAGAGATGACTTACCTATATTGAGTTTTCTGATCAAAGAACATATCTCTCTTCATTTATTTGGATCCTCCTTTCAGCAATGTTTTGGGGTACTTTTCCGTATAAAGATATTCTGCACATATTTTCTTATAATATATTCCTGCATATTTCAGGATTTTTATGTTATTGGGAATGGTATTGTGTTACAGATTTCAGTTTCTAATTGTTTGTTTTAATATACGGAAATACAGTTGAAATTTTATATATTGACTTTGTGTTCTGTAATATTGAAAAGCTCACTTAGTTCTGGAAGCTATTTTGTAGATTACAGAGGATGGTCTAAATAGATAATCACGTCATAGGTGAGTAAAGACAGTTTCATTTCTTCTTTCCAATCAAAGAGTAAGCAGCAATGGCTTGTTGGTCTTAAGAAAGCATTGGGTATTTTAC